>JAWQRJ010003591.1:0-11890 GCA_033557515.1 Diorygopyx duplodentatus | reverse complement strand
GGTGCGAACTCAGCACGAAGATAGCAAAAGAGTATAAAAGTCGCTCGAACCATTAGCTATTAGTTCATTTGTTCTCACGTGCCGTAGCGTTAAGTTACTCTCTGTAATTGTTCTGGAATCTACACAAATAAATTAGTAAAGTTAGTCATTTCAGTATTTTTTATTATATGCAAAAAATCATAAACACTTTCACTGAAAAGAAAGGTAGAACAGTGATTAAGTATTGGATACTTTTTTCTTTCTATTATCAATTGCTTGAAGTAAACAAACTATTCAATGTGAGAAAGATACCTCTATAAAATTAATAAAGAAAGAGAACTTAACCTTGAATTTTATTAACTTTTTTAAGAGGCATAATTACCAACGTATATACCTTACCTTTTAAAAAAGGATAACAAACCATCAAATACAGTTCTCTTTCGGTTAGATTCCGTGAGAGAGGAAAATTATTGCTAATTATGGTGTAGTAGATAATAAAAGTTTTTATTAAGGACCTTAGTACCCGTGGGTATAACTCATAATGAACGCTCAGACTTGCAGTCCCGGTTTTCTGTGGTCAGCTCATTCTGCTCTTTTTTCATGAAAGTCGACGAAACGTCGAGGCTGAGTCCGACGAAGCAACAGGTTTCGTCTGCAGAGGCTTTCATTCACAATTCGAATGCATAAAACGCGATGCACGAGGGACCCCTCGCTCGAAGATTACGCAACGATAATTGATTACAAAAAAAAACTCTGAAAAACGTATAATAATTCCTGTCTGAGACTAATTGATGGACGTTTGATGTGCTTTTTCTAATTGTAGTGTAAAATTAAACGGCGAAGAGGAAAAAGTCTTGAATAGGGCGGAACGGTTGAGCGACTGAAGAGAGGAAGCCCTAAGTCTTGTGGAAATAAACATTTTTCAGTTAAATGTCACGTGCCCAGCAATTATAAAAATATGATTGCGGATGGGGGATAGAAACCAGATGTAAATGTTTAGGTTATATGTAAATATGTACTTAACACACGGGTGTTAGAGAAAGGAAAACGAAAAAAAAAGAACGGAAGGAAAAGACGACAGTGGGTATTCTAAGGTTAAAGGTAGCTTAAAGTTAAGCTAAACTGCTTGAATTAGTATGAAAGTACCTATGGCTGATAAAGCTTTTAACTATATCAAAATACTTAATATTTTCAATGCACACGTCAATAATGTTTATAATATTTCTTCGCTCAAGAAACATGACACACACCAAATGGCCGCTACGTGACAACTGTTGTTTTAAACGCAAGGGTTCTACAGCGCTTGAATTCTGCAAGAAATTCCATTGGATTCTGTGACTAACCCCAAACCTCACGCACCCTTTTCTCGCAAAGTTTAGGTAAATATCGATAATATTTACAAGAAACAACTCGGGGAACGGTCGTAACGGCTACAGAGTGCAAGAGCCAAGATAAACATGTGTACCCCAAATGTCCCTCTTTCAAGGTCTGGTACAGTCAACGAAACTGGTGCAGACGTCAACGTGGAACAAAAAGAGAAATTTTCATTCTCCTCGGTTTCTTTGTTTTCGTTTTTGTGCGCGAGATAAGTGGGGCCTGTTTGCAGCTGATAGCAGATTGTTCAGCCTCCAGTAGATAATGCTGACAGCATCGTCTAGTGGGCGTGCAATGCAGAGGAAGTTGTACTTAAAATGATTCACTCTTTTTATGTCGGTGAAAATTAAGTTTCAACGCACGGTGCGTTCGCAGCCAACTAGCTGTGAAACAAAAATCTTTCGCGCTTTTGTGTGAGATTTGGGTACCCACATCTTTCGCTTTCGAATTAATGCACAAAAGACCTTTGTGTACTTCGTTTATTACAATTCTTCGAGATCAGTTTGGGACAATGTCGAATAATTCACGTATATTAAGTGGACACTGTATATACAGAGGGCCCTTGTGTGTATTAAATCTAATTGAAAGTTGTGGTTGATTAAATTATTTTTAGGGAATAGGGGAATCCCTAGAACTGAACCGTAAAAAAAAACAATGGCAGCATCAATCAACGTAACAAAATAATTGTTACAAAATATTACACCATTATGACTCATCCTGTATACTAAAATTACATCCAAAATCAATGAATACAGATTAAAATAATCTTAAAACTTTATCAAAGTCAGGAAATCCGCACTTTAAAGGTCAGTTTTATCTGGATGTATCTAAAAGTAATTTAAAGACATTTAAGCCTGAAATATAAAAGTACTTACAGGAGATATTTTGTTAATATTTTTATTGATTCACCGTAATATTTTTAGCCCACTTTTGACAAGGAGTTATTTAATATTGCTCGTATTTCACATAATTACATAAAATATGGACATGTAATTATAATAAGAATACAAATAATCTTATTATAAAATATTTATAATAAGAACAATTTCATTTCGTTTTGTTTACTAATATTTAAACTACAACTTAATGTGTATATTGTATATGCAGACTGAACACTAAAAATAATAGAGTTAACATAATATGCTGGTTACATTTGCTTTGAATATAAATCACAGACGTAAAATTTTATGGTCACGCATTTAGACTTTATAATATATTCTGTGAGTTAAGTTAAAAGTAATGGGAGATCTTATTTCTAGAAACAAAAAAGATGCGTCTTCGCTAAGATCTTTCAGCATACTAATTTAGTCAAAAGTTGAATGGGTTATTATCCACCCCATTTTTAAATTGTCTTGAAAGCTAAATTCATCAGCTCCTTTCAACGTTTCAATTGCTCTCGCAGCTAACTTCATTCCGTTACCTATACTGTCGTTTTAGTCACGGCCTGAAGTTGGCTTCAAGTCTTTAATCATTGGCTTAAGTTGGATTTGGTGTCGGTACTTTGTCACTTGTCATTCCAGAAGTGTACTTATACCCGATGTGTCATAGCTAATCTTCTTTAATTCTTCTTTAGCCATTTACTTTTTCTTTGATTGATTTTCTTTGATATCTTTTTCTTTTCAAAATTATTTGCTCAACAATAAAATTCATGCAAGGTCCAAAAGATAAAACACGTTGCATACAAGAAGAACGACAACTATTACTGTATTATTAGAATAGTTCTTAATACTATTATGAGACGCTTAATAATAAAATATGATAGGCAGCTAATTTATTTACCAACTTGACGGGTTAATAAATAACATTTAAACGGTATCTAAACATTTTACAACACGTGATATTTAAGTGAATAAAAAGGCGTATCAAAAGAGGCACTTCAGAAATAGATATACAATGTAATAACGAAATATTTATTATACATACAATGTTGCCTTCACTCTAGATAACTCTCCAATAGTACTAAGGTTGGTATCATTTTGTTTTCCAAGATATGATCATTTGTTGGTATAGATTAAATATTAAAATTACACAAGATAAAGCATTGCTTTTTATATTATTTATAAGTGCTCTCTTCGACTTCAAAACTACTCTTCGATTTATAGTTATACAAGAATCATAATTAATGATTAAATGTAACCGTTTCAGCATAATATAGAGTATTCATAACTTTTTGGCCCTAATCCTATTTTAGGTGTAAAAGTTTCTTGCATGCACAAGACATCATCTAAAAAAAATCTAAAAAATTTGTTTCTATCTAAAAAATAAAGTAATCTACAAAATTAAGTTATTGCAGTTTCAGGAAGGCACTATCTTCCAAACCATTTCCTTTAAATTAATGAGTTATAAAAAAATAGGATACATTTTTATCTTCTTTAATTTCCATCTTAGCTTGTTAATTAAGATATATCCAACTTTTTTATAACTGATTTTGAATTCAGCTGATGAAAGTCTTTTGATAATCTATGAATAATTTTTATAACATTGTGGTATAACATTTTTTTGAATAACAGTATCAATCTTTTTAATACTTTTACTATACATTTTACATTTTCTCTAAGATATCGTAAATACAAGGATTTTTATAACTGATTTTGAATTCAGCTGATGAAAGTTTTCTGATAATCTATGAATAATTTTCATAACATTGTGGTATAAATTTTGTTTTGAATAAAAGTGTATCAATCTTTTGATTTCTTTTAGTGTAAATTTTACATTCTTCCTAAGATACCGTAAATACATACAACGATTCTACGGTTCATTTAAAAAAAGCTGTATAAAGAAGGTTAAGAAGAAGTCACATCAACATGTTTTCCTTGGTAAGTTAAATAATAAAATGCCCTTTGGAAAGTAGGTAATGAAATATCCTGTAGGATAATAAAATAGGGGGTGAATTTTTTTTGAAGATTTCAAGTTCATGTCTAAATATTATTCTCACAACAGCCAGTTTTTTCTAATTTTCATAATTATTTAAAAATAATTTTCATAATTGTTTAAAAATTATTTTCATAATAAATTATCAATTTACTTTTTATTGTAATTTTTGTATGCGCCTCGATTAAGTTTAAAGGTTTCAGTATATGTAATACAAATATTCACAACTTTTTGGCCCAAATTGTGATTTAGTCTCAAAAATTCTTTGACAATCACAATTAGAAAAAGATGTCTCTTTACCACAGTTCTGTATTTTCAATCACAAAATTATTTATTTTCTCAAATCTCTTCAAATCTATTTATTTTCAATCACAAAATTATACAACTATTTAGTGTTGAGTTAAATTATCAATTTACTTTTTATTGTTATTTTTTATGAGCCTCGATTAAATTTAAACGTTTCAATATAATAGAAAATATTCACAACTTTTTGGTCTAAATTGTGATTTAGTATTAAAAATTATTTGGCAATCACAATTAGAAAAATATGTTTTTTACCATAGTTCTGTATTTATTTTCAATCATAAAATTAAAAAACCAGTGTTGCAGAAATTTTTGAAATTGATTTGAAGGAAAAAAAATGGCAAGTATTTTCTATCTATTGCAATGTTTGCTTCTTTTCATGAAAAATACATACACCATCCATTCTCAAAATGGTATTTAACATTCCATATATGTATGTGTCCCAGTTTGTAACGTCAGGACTTGAACACTAGCATAAGTGATTTTAAGAAGAAGAAAAGATCCTATAAACGATTTAAACTGTAGATTCAAACCCACATTTTTTATTCTAACTTCTGAAACAAAGCAATGTTTGAAGACCTAAGTTCTCAATTCAAATAGAGATTTTAGTTAGCAAAGTCTAAAACCAATTTCCTACTCTTTTTACTTTTTCTTACATAAAAAATTCTTACACGTTTAGGTATAAGAAATAAAGAAAGCATGTTTTGTATTCGTTATTGTATTCGGTGAAAAAAATTGATGATGAGATTTTTGTCTGGGCCAATTAAAATTTTAGGAACAATAGTTATAGAGGCTGTCCCAAATTCGATGCTCAATCTTGGAAACGGTAAGAGCTACAGACTCGGTTAAATGGATTATAGATAATAATGGGAATGTTTATCTAAGCTGTTCAGACCTTCTTTTGTTTTTCAAAAAAAAATGCATCGCCTACTAGATATCCTGAAAAAACAGAAAATTATCATTTTCTTCAAATGTGAATATTTTCCATATTATTTATCGTATCAAAAAATTTCGGAAAAGTTGTAGATATCAAAACATTCTGTAGGATAGATTATAAAAATATTTTTTACCTTGCACCAGTTTCGAGATGTGACCCAAAGTTGTATTTTTTTAAATGGAAACCATAATTGATTTTGACATTATTAAATTACCTGATTTTTTCCGTTTCCAACGGTATGAGGTTCCAGGTATTTATCATTCACAGTTCAGGAGATATGAAGAAATTCATATTCCACTCAGATTTTAACCCACATTACACTATCCATGATTGAAACAAAAGACTGCACATCCGTTAATAATATTATTTAACCTCATAAGTTGTAGTTGTCGTCAATTATTCATATTTTAGATTGATAATGGCGTTTTCAAACTATGAAAAAATGGATATGTTTGTTTGGATATTAAGATATGGAAATCGGTGGATTACAACGAACGGTCCCATACGATGGCCAGCGAGATCACCGGATTTGTCCCCACTAGATTTTTTCCTGTGGGGCCATATAAAAAATGTGGTATACGGAATGAGTTATAACAGTATTAATGATTTGCAAACAAAGTGTCATACAAGCTTTTAACTCCGTCAGTGTTCGTAAATTAATGAATTGTAGAAAAAGTGTCGAAAAGCGTGTTACCAAATGTTTAGATGTAAACGGCCGCCATATTGAACATCTTTTGTAGGAGAATTTTAGTTTTATTGTTATCGTGTTTATTTTGACCATGTTTATTGTTACCGTGTTTATTGTTACCATCATTATTGCTTCCATGTTTCCTCTTTTTTGCAATTTATTGACGTACAATCTACTAAAGCACAAAAGATAATAAATATGCAGTCTTTTGTTTTGAAAACAAAACATAGCTCTTAATCATGGATAGTGTGATATGGGTTAAAATCTGCGTGGAATATGATTTTTCTTCAAATCTCCTAAACTATGAAAGATCTCGAGACTGGTGCAAGGTAAAAAATATTTTTATTATCTATCCTGCAGAATGTTTTGATACCTACAATTTTTTCGCCCGAAATTTTTTGATACAATAAATAATATGGAAAATATTCACATTTGAAAAAAATGACAGAATTGATTTTCAGTTTTTCAAGATATCTAGTAGGCGATGCCTAGATGCCAAATCTTCTAGCAAATTACACGAAAAAAAAATTGGAAGCAACAAAAACCTTGGAACTTCTTTCTCACTCAAACTAAAATAACAAGTGTTTTCTTAAAATCACATTAGAATTTTTCTTAAAATCAGTTATTCTTGTATTTATGTCTTAACTAAATTTAAATGTAAAAAAAGCTTAAATATATTTTTCACTAATATTAAAATCAGCTGGTGAAACTTTTTGCTACTTTAGAAATAGTGATTGTGCTAAATTTGTAGTACAACATATTTTTGTCATAATATACGAAAGCGTCAGTCCTTTTCTTATTGATATTGTCTCAGATTATTTTTAAAGAAATTACTATTTTTAATATGAATTATACACCTTCTGTAAGATAAGGAATAAATATTTTTACACTATAATAATAACAGATTAACAAACAGGAGTGCTCATTGTCACTTAAATAAAAATTAATATTTTTTTCTGCACAAATTGTAAACATTCTAGAACACAAGATTAAAAAAATCTATTTGTTGAACTAACTAACATCAACCATGATTAATGATTAGATTTCAGGGTAATACAATATTGATAAATATTTGTTCCAAATCCACAATTAGTCGTAACACTCCTTTGGTAACCACAATTTTTGTAGGGTTTTTTTACAATAACTCTACTTTGTGAGTATTTTATTTTTATGTATTTATGTATTTTATTTATGTATCTCTTGCAGTGGTACGTTTTTGCAAAGTAATAAAACTTGAATTTATTATAGTTTCAGGGAGGTTGCAGTACAGAATACAGGGTGTTTCCTAATTGTTTAAATATAATTTTCATAATAATAAATTATCAATTTACTTTTTATTGTTATTTTTTATGAGCCTCGATTAAACGTTTCAGCATAATAGAAAATATGCACAACTTCTTTGTCCATATTGTGCTTAAAAATTCTTTGTTAATCACAATTAGAAAAAGACGTTTTTTTAAGAAGAAAAAAAGATCCTGTAAACTATTACTCACAAACTCTTAATAAACTAGATAAGTGGTATTTGAACTGTAAATTCAAACACACATTTTTTATTCTAACTTCTGAAACAAAGGAATGTTTAAAGACATCTAATAAGTTCTCGATTGAAATAGAGATCTTATTTAACAAAGTCTTAAGCCAATTTTCTACCCTTTTTACTTTTTCTTGCATAAAGATCTTACACCTTTAGGTACAAAAAAAAAAGAATGTTTTGTATTCGTTATTGTATTCGATAAAAAAAAATGATGGTGAGATTTTTGTCGCCCACTTGTGTTTGATTTTTGTCTGTACGCCCGTATCTTATCAACACTTCTCCTATTTTTATTCATTTTAGGAAAAACCAGCTTCAAATACAAGTTACATGGTTTCTTGGCATTATTTCTTCCAGAAATATTTTCATTATGTAGAACGCCCCATTTCTACTGGGCGCTAAAATAAAAAAGCTTAAATATATTTTTCACTAGTATTGAAATTAGCTGGTGAAACTTTTTTGCTACTTTAGAAATAGTAATTCTGCTAAATTTGTAGTACAACATATTTTTGTCATAATATACGAAAGCGTCTGTTCTTTTGTTTTTAATATGAATTTTACACGTTCTGTAAGATAAGGAATAAATATTTTCACAGTATAATAATAACAGATCAACAAACGGGAATACTCATTGTAACTTAAATAACAATGATTTTTCTGAACAAATTGTAAACATTCTAGAACACAAGAATAAAAATTTCTATTTGTTGAACTAATTAACATCAACCACAATTAATGATTAGATTTAAACGTTTCAGGGTAATACAATATCGATAAATGTTTGTTCCAAATTCTCTCTTAGTCGTAACAATCCTTTGGTAATCACAATTTTTGTCTCTACTTTGTGAATATTTTATTTTTATGTATTTATTATCTGTTGCAGTGGTTCGTTTTTGCAATGTAATAAAACTTACTGAATTTATTATAGTTTCAGGGAGGTTGGAGTATAGAATACAGGGTGTTTCCTAAGTAATTGACCATCAGCATTGATGATTAATGTTAATGTTTTTCAATACGAATTTTAGATAGTTTTCTTTAAGAAACGGTAAATTTTCCTACCTCTTTAAACATTAGTTGAACATGGGCAAGATACCAACACCCAAAAATCAAAACAATGCACCGTTCTTACAGTTGATTGAATGTTGATTTTAAGCATTTTGAAATATACGATACGCCAAGATAAAGGGGGGAAATGTATCAAAAGCAGTCTTTTAATGATGAATGGGGTATACATAGTAATGTAGAGATTCGTAATGTTTGGTTTAGATAAATATTTTGTATAACAAACAAATCCATACCTTTAGGTCTGCTAAAAGCTTTCATTGTTTTAATTCCCATGCCTGTTGTATCGACGTACATAGATGACTAGATTTGATTTCCAAGCACATTTAAAAATAAAAATCACTTTTGTATAAAAAATAATAATAGTGTGTTTACGAATCACATTTAACCGATTGATTAATTTACTTTAACGTCAATCAATCATCACGTAGTAGAATTATTGTTACACATGTTTGCGTCGCAGCGGCTATTAATGTTTGTACCGTAACAATACATTTCTCAGTGTTTTTTTTTCGTTGCACATTAAGTGGTGCTGTTAAATTCTTCACATTGTCACTCGGTTGTTGTTTGGGATTTCACGAATTTCGCACACCGTTTTGTTATTCGAACTTGTCAGTCACGTTTGAAAACTTTAAAGACTCTCGCTCATGGGTAGTTATTTCGGTAACGACACTGGAAATAGACCGGCCGGTTTTAGAATAATAACAAACGAAACGGAAAAAGGAGGAAAACGCGACTTTTCGTCCGACCGCGGCGTTATTGTTTTGCTTTTCGCGATGTTATTTTCACCAGCCGCACCGACGCACCTGTACTACTCTAAACGCAACGGAAAGAAGTACCGGCCGTTCGTGCAAGCGAGAGTAGCGTCAACAACTGCCCTTTGGGGCTAGACAAGGAGCCACTACTCCGAATCTCCCCCCACCTCTCGCGCGGGCGGCCGTTCAGAAGGTTTATGAATGAACGCGTAGCCTCACCGACGGGGCCCTCGAGTATCTCGACCAGCGAATCAAGTGGGCCGTGAGAAATTGTGTGCTAGGTGCAGTAGGGGGTTCTACACACATACACGCGCACTGTCTCACCTGTTCGTCTCCCCCTCCGCTAAAAACCTTTTTTTTTCGTGAACAGAAGTTCACCGTAACGCGGGGGGATACTAAAAAAATGAGCGAAAATAAAATTTTGGCGAATCTAGCCTCAACGGTAATCAGAGAATTACCGTTGTAGTAGTAGTCGATAAACACGTACGTAAATATTTATTTATCTAATCAATATGTGGAAACGATCGATTACATGATGCGATTTCTAACAGGGTTCATTCATAAAATTAGATTTCATTCATAAAATCTAATTTTATAACGTGGTTGAGATAGTAATCGTGAGTGTTATAAGAGGGTTTACGATTAGTGGTTACCATGTTGTTAATAATTTAAGTAAACAATGTTTGTTGCTATATGAGATATCTCTATGGTGTCTGTAAAAATTCTATAAAAATAACTAAAGATAACTTAAGTTAGCAAACAAAGAGGAAAACAGGAAACAATTCTTCTATTGTTATCCTAATAAACAATTGCTAACATGATTGGATTGCAGCTTCTCCAATAATCCTACTTCAACTACTAGAATTCCCAATATCCCAAAGATTTTCGAACCACGCAAAACCTCAATTTGCATCCACCAGCAAAAACCTCATTAAGCGTTCACTTACTAATAACTTCCCCTATGTTTTTAGATTAGCCAGGTTATCTGCAATTCATTTAACCTATCCTGTCTCTCGGTTTTCGTCGAAAATAAGAAGGAAGAACACTGCTAACCACAGTACTGTACTCTGACGGGAAATCGGTGACATAACATGCGCGATTCTCAATTTAAAGAATTACGCATTACTTAGTACGCGAACAGTACTCAATTGCAGGAAATTGTGCGGATAAACTATGCTGATTATGTACATGTTGCGATGTAATTAGTGTTTTATATAACAGCGAGGGCGTGATGTAGTTCGGAATCAATAAAATAAATTTAATATAATGTTTAAGTAAACAGGAAACGGCCAGTAGGCACCCAAGATGAATGTCCGTCTAATGAGGTTGTCTTTTATTTAACCACATCCGCAATACGGTACCGTATCTCAGATCACGGGTAATCAATAATAACTAATACGGGGATTAAGAAAATCTCCCAGTTTTTATCTGGATCTATGAAAAGTAGACCGGAAACTGAAAATTGTTACGTAAAACGTGCGATTGTTGTTTTATCTGAGTTTTATCTGCAATTGTTTTTGATAATCTTTTACATGTAATTTCCGTTTTTGGACGTTCTAAGTATTAATTATCGATGTAACTGAACGGAATTTCCCGATTTCCGAGAATTATCTGTTTATCCCATCAAATAAAAACAATAAGGTTAATAAACTTCAACTTCTTTATCAAATGTTTTTCTAGCGCAACTTGATATTATGAAATTTTATTCCATATTTTTTTTTATGGAGGTAGCGGTTAGAAGGACGGCTGGGTGCTTGAAACTTGGCCAGGTAAAAAAGGACTACTACCTTAGGTACGGAATAATTTTGTGGAAAACTCCACAATTCGAGGCATTGTTGAAAGTTTGTTTGAATACATAAAGCCTAATGACCCGGGGTTCATAAGCTGGGCAATAAACTTTCACTCTTCTCAGAAAAGGGCTTTTGTAGGAACGCTTTGATCCTTTTTTAAAAATGATTCATGGTTTAAAAGATGGTGAAGTTATTGCAGGTAATTGCATCAATGTTTAACCGTCCTTATAATTTTAGGGTATCAAAAAGGATGTTTAAGGATTATTTTGTTATTTATTTCATAGAAAAACCTTTTTTCGTTTCAACGTTATTAATATTCAAAAACTGCTACGGTGAGATATAAGCAAAGAATTGAAATAAAAATCACTTCTTTTGGAAAATTCATTTATAGAAAAACATAAAAACTTTCTTTAGGATTATAGATTTAGGGTACCAAAAAGGGTGTTTAAGGATTGATTGTTTTGTACTTTATTTCGTACAAAAATCAGTTTTCATTTCAACGTTATTAATATTTAAAAACTGCTATGGTGAGATAAACGCGAAGAAATGAAATAAAAATCACTTCTTTTGGAAAATTTATTTATAGAAAAACATAAGAGT
>JAWQRJ010003590.1:0-11891 GCA_033557515.1 Diorygopyx duplodentatus | reverse complement strand
AACAATGATGCCACCAACAAAAAATTTTATTCCAAATTTACAATTGCAATCAAGACCATTACGAGTAAATCCATTAAATCTACCAATTCAAAGAGTACGACCCATAGATAAATATCCACAACTTCCAAGAATTGCACAAGTTACTCAATTCCCACGTATGCAGTTTAATCAATATCAAAGACCTCGATTTAATCAAGCAAATCAGTTGCCACAAACGTACGTCCACAAAATAGTACGTCCACTAAATTTTAATACAAATTATATTCCTACAAGATACCCATGATATTCAAAACAAAATTCTAATAAAAACTTTACACCATTTACATAATAAAATAAGTTTAAACCCACGCCAATGGATGTCGATCTATCCACTAGTAGAATGTATAATTCATATAGACCCAGAATTAATAATGTTCAGAGTAATGACTTATATTATGAATAAGAAAATGGTAAGTATTTTCGCTATGTTGATGATGAAGAAATTTTCAAAAGTCAACCAGAATTAGAATCAAATCAATCTGAACAACCCGAAATAACAAAAGTAGAAACAGAAAATGAAAATTTTTCGGAAATAGCCTCAGACAATCCACAGATGCAGCAAATATAATAGGAATAAACTCCCAAAATATTGCCAACTTGCCTTATTTAGTATTATCAGAATTAAATAATGCAAAATCTTTGATAGACACAGGTGCCCCACATTCTAAATTGGTTAACAATTATTTTTCATTATGAACCTTATGCTGTGAAAACGATGCATGGAACAACAATGCACCAATATAAATTATGTGTGCCAAGTTTTCAAACTTTTAACGATCCTGATAACGTATATATTTATAATATTGTTGATTTTTCTAGTCAACATGATGGAATAATAAGTACTGATCAATTGAATTCAATGGAAGCAAATATAGCTTATAAAATAAATTTTTGAATACGAAATATACTAAAATACCATTTTAATTTAATAAATCTATTGTTAAGATTCCTCGAAGAACAAGACAAATATTTAAAATGCCAGCTATAGATAAAAATAGACTATTTCTAACAAATCATAAACAATTAACAAAAAATGTTGGAATTCCCAATTGTTTAGTTGAGGTTAATAATTACGAATGCCTAGTAATGAATATCCTATTAAAGTAGCATGTGAATTATTAGAATTAGAAGAATTTACTTTTGAGGAATCAACTAATTGTCAAAATTTAACTAAACAACTAATAACGAAAATGCAACGAGAAATTATTAATAAAAAAGCATGTTTAAATCATCTGAATATTGAGGAAAAATTTATGATACAGAATCTTTTACATCAATACAGATATACTAAAAACCTTACCGACAGCTTTATTACCAACAACAAGAAGGAGAAAAGAAGTTAATAATTTAAAAGCACAAGGAATAATCAGAACCTATAGTTCACCTATAGCTTTCGTACCCAAGCCACTAGATGCATCTAGTCAAAAGAAATGGCGGATGGTAATAGATTTCAGAAGACTCAATGGGAAAACCATAAAAGATGGGTATCCCTTAGCAAATATAAATGATATTTTAGACAAATTAGGAAGGGCTCATTACTTTTCTAGCCTAGATTTAGCAAATGGCTATCATCAAATAGAAATTATTAAAAAACACAAATCAAAAACAGCTTTCATTACTAATCAGGGTCAGTTTGAATTTAATCGCATGCCATTTGGGATGTACAATGCTCCGGCTACATTTCAACGAGCAATGAATTGCATTTTAAGAGTATTAACTGAAGAAATATGCCACGTTTTCTTTGACGATATAATAGTGTTTAGTACTTCTTTACAAGAACATAAAGTTAGGTTACAACAAGTTTTTGATAGACTTAAACAAAATGGAGTTAAAATTTCACTCGATAAGTGTGATTATCTAAAAAGAAAATTAATTATTTAGGTCATGTTATCACAAATCAACGAATAAAACCCGATCCTTCTAAAATAGAAGCTATTCAAAAAGTTCCTTTACCTAAAACTAAACGAGAAATAAAATCATTTTTAGGATTAGTGGGATATTATGTCATTCGACCTTATTTTATTCGAACATAAAGAGAAGATTATACAAACTGCAGAAGATTATACGAATAAACGAAAAGAACTCACTAAACTTGTATATAATAAAATCCAAGAAAAGCAAATAGACAAGAAAGTACAAATGAACTGATTTTATTCTACGAGATGATAATGAGAAATATAAATGAACTAATTGAAGTAATAAATTATGCTAGAAGAAGTATGATACATCCTTTATTAATAACTTCTTCAAAGCTAATTGTAGAAATTAAATTATTATACTTAGTTAGACCAAGAGCATAAATTCGCTTTCGATTTATTAATTGAGAGAGTAGAGATAATTGAATGCATTATTGAAGTAAAAGCATATACAAAAAATAATAATTACGTAATAATATTACAGATTCAGTTAATAAATGATGAACTTTTTCAGTATTATGAGTGAGATTCATCCCTTACCTTCTAATATAAATGATACAATTATACAGATTGAAAACCCATTTAATTTCATATCAGTTAATGAAAATAAGTATATTCACCTTGTTACTAAATATTTAAAAGAGAATATTTATGTCGACAGCAGATTGAAAGCAGAAATTTACAAAGTTGTGAATATGAGTTAATAGTAAAAAATATTATAAATGAAAATTGTAACTTAGTTCAAATAACAAAGGCAGAATATGAATTAATCGAAATTAATTTTGGAACAATAATTATAATGTTCAAAGAGTGAGATCTCTCAATGAGATTTGTAATAAATATAAATAATAAATTATAAATATTACTATAATTATACATAAGAAGCTAAATAAAAATACTAGATCGATAACCTCGTTTACACTCGACAATTTTCGTGCGTAAAATCACAGGAAATTCAAAACAAACACAATAACCGAAATAGTGAAGCGTAGACAGAAAGGGTTAGTTACCAATTATTCGGGTGGACATGCGCCGTCTGGCGGGGAAATGTCGAAGCTACGCGACGTTGCAAATGGGGTCGGAAAACGAAATCGGGCCGAGATCCTCACTGCACGCAGCTCTTTCGCCGGTCAGCAACACTGCACTTCCGGAAGCACTCGCACACTCGATTTCGGATTTTTCGCGGTGTGGTCTTACGCAGTTTTCTGCACGCGGTGCAGCGTCCTGGGATGCTCTGGCAGCCCGGGACGTAGGGCGCAAGCCCCATCGCCAACCGGGAAAACTAATAAGGGCAAGGCCAGCTGAGACTTTCAGGCTAGTTGAATCAATTTCAGGCCACGCTTCGCACGTATTTCTTAGCTTATATTGTCCGCCGTAAAGTCGTCACCCAGGGATCTGTTGAATCCGATTTTATGTGGAAAGAAAAATCAGGGAAAAATTTCTTTAAGTGATTTTCCGTTTTAGGTTATTAGTTTCGTTTCGAATTTTGCCTTTTCGTTGTGTAAGATCTTTTTTATGACATGAGATTTTGGTGTGGAATTTCCCGTTGGTAGACTAGAATTAGGAGAGTGACCTCGAAGTGTTGCCAAAGCTCCTTATCAACTTCACCAGGTTACAGAGATAAGGGGGGTGAAGTGCAGTGAATCAGGAAGGTGTTAACTGGGACGCGAAATTAATTTCGACCGAGTTGCAATAAGATCAATCTCCAACAAATAGTAAAAATGTACGCCATTTGAAAATAATATTCAGGATTCTAATTTAATTAAAATTAGAGGTTTAAGTTTCAATTTTTCAAAATTCTCAGAGACACAAGTAGGGAAATAAACAGTTATTCCATAACTATTTATTTCACAAAGAAAAAAATTTACAACAGCAAAATACTACCCAAATTCCAATTGAATGGTTATTGGGTTGGCACAAACCACAATAGTGTGGATATTTTAAATATGCAATTCAAAAATAATTTATATGCGTGGAGGAGAGCGTGTGAAAGCTATTTTACATATTCATGCAAAATTTTCCCCATAAACAAAATACAGAAGGTCGAAATATTAAAGTTTTTATTACACCGAGCAGCATCCCAATATTTAGCTATTAATAATAGATTTATTTAAACGAAAATTTGTAATCGCGATATAAAATAAATTAATTTAATAAAAGTATTTGAATGAAATTTAATCGTATTTCAACACATTTTAACGTACATAATCAACAACCGTAACTGTAACCAATTGAAAATTTCCTTTAATACTTTGCATCTCGATGTTTGAGTGCTCTCCAAATTTACATACCTCTGTAAATTTCATATGTGCCCACTCCTGTGTTCTATGGATGGCCTACTTTCCTCTCAACGCAGTAATACGCTTCATATTACAATTTTCTGCAGTAAAGTCTTTCGAAGTTCTTTTAATAATATCGAAGTCACAGTGTTGCTTTGATCAGAAAATCGCTCACATTTCACAGACAGCACTCTTAGCGTGCCTAATGGTTATTCATATGTTTCTGGTAAACTGGTAATCTGATACCTTATGAATATTATAAAATCAATTGTCAACGAAGGAGTCTTTCTATTCTAATTAAAATATGCGTAAATAAAAGAAATCTTGAATTTTCACTGGCAAAACTGGTACTTCCTTAACCACTTTCGTTTTGGGAGCTTGAGCAATACCAAACAGGATTCGTCACTTCGCTGGGGTAATGCATGAACAATGTTGAATTGCTGAAATCCCAACCCAACTTTCACGGCCTTCTTCTAACAAAGGTACAGAAAATGATCGATCTACCGAGAAAGGAGAAGTTCCAGAACATTCACGTAAACGTCAATAAATGTTGCTTATAACTGTTACGTTATTTCGACTATAAGAAACTTATTTAAACCATCAGAAGTTTTTTTTTAAGTTCTGTTCCCTGTTTTTAAAAGTTCTGTTTAAATTTGAACTATTATGCTCCAATGTATAATCATTTATAAAATTTTGATATAATCATTTATATTTTCATTTACCATTTTTGTGTAACCATTTACCAAACAGATTAAAAGGGATGCATGTTAAAGAATTTAGAAAAAACACAAAAAAGATCCTTATAAGAAAGGTATAATGCCTTTCTTATAAGGTAGAAGTAATGTTTTTCCAGATTGTCCAAACTATAAGAAACTTATTTAAACTATCGGAAGTTGTCCCTATTTTTAAAAGTTCTGTTTATCTTTCAACTGTTATGTTCCCAAATATATAATCATTTACCAAATTTTAATAGAATCATGATTAATTATAATCATTTACCATTTTTGTATAATCATTTACTAAACAGATTAACATTATGTTTTCTTACCGGAATATATATAATATTTATATAATATTTTCTGTCCATTCCGTGTTATTTCTGGCTGAAATATAAATCTGATTCACCCCTTTTTCAGTTACACTTATTACAGACCAAATCACTTGTAAATCAATTTTTGCCTTCCGCCAATTTACCTTCTAAGCAAAACGCGAAAATCAAATTGGACCATTTCCCACTCAATATCGGTAAACTGATTTTCTGTTGGCAGTTAACATTTAAAGGGAGATGTTTTTTTAGTTCAGTTTAGTCAAGTCGTTTAATCAAACGACTACGAAGAGAAAAATCTCGACCGAATCTCGACGTCCGGATGTTTATAATTTCCCGATTAGTCTTCCCTTTTTTGCGTCTTCGTCGGAAAAATTTAGGTGAGGCTTTAAAAACTTCCCCCTTTCGTTAACTGGGCGCAAGATGGCGCATGCAGAAAAGGGCGTGTGCACTTACCTCTGATGACGTCAGGTAGCAGAGCCTCGAGTCTGCGCTTTCAATAGAAGCCTGCTGAACTATTCCGTAACGCGAGGATTCCCGGTCGCTCATGTAGTCGGATTTCACACTGTCCTGACGGTCAAATATGTTCCTGAAAGGGAGGAAAAGGAGCAATTACAACTTTTTGTACCAATATTCAAGTGATGAGCAACAGAACCTTCTTTGAAAAACTTCTGAGAAAACGATGCAACTTAGCTCCTAACGATTTTATAATGATTTTACAATATGTACTTAATTCAAGTTTGCTGGCCCAGATTTCTTGTGGTACATCGCAAAGCTCTGACTGAAATCACCAGAGACTATTCCTAATCTGTATTAGTGACAATCTATTATTATTGGCTTTGCGGTTGACGTAGGTTTCATAATATCTCTCTCACATATTGCACATAAAAATATAAAATTAGTAATACACTTTATTTAACCTTTCCAATAAAGTTTCACCTAATTATAATAAATCTATTAAAAAGTTTAATGAACTTGCCTGCTGGAATAACTCGATCAATCGAATTATTATATAGGATACGTCAGGGATTATATATAATATAGAAACCCGTCAATAACGGATCGTTCAGCTCAATTAGGTCCTGCAGAGGGCAATCTAATCCGGTAGATACCGTATTAGTGCAAATACCATCTAGTTGCCCAAGGTGGTTATTGCGAAGTAATTGGTGTGAATTGTACAGGATTCAGATAGCCATTGGGTATCAATTCAATAACCAACGAACTGCACTGAACGTCCACAGGATTTCAGAAAGAATGACTTCCAACCTAACACAACCGAAGCTGCAGAGGAACTACCGCATTCGTTCTTCTGTGGGTAGAATTCTTTTGAGGGCAACATTTCGTTATCTATGTTAATAAAGAAGAGAGGGCTGCGATAGTGTTCTATTTTCGTGTACTTTAAACACCTTATCTCGCCACAGAGAAGTTAAATTTCCATCTAGTGAAGAGCTGAGGACCAATGCGTTTCTAATGACGTCCCAGGTGTTTTTTTTCTTAAGTAATTTAATAAAAAGAGTGTCCCAAGGTGAAAGTTTTGCAAAGCTTTTGATATACAGTTTAATGGTCTTATAGGTTAATCCATCAATCATTGTACTGTACAACTATATAATGGCCTGAACTGCAAGCAAATTGTATGACATCATGACGATCAATCACTTCGAAGGGCCTAATAGCCTTCAGTTATTTCCTTCAGTATCGATTAATCACTTTGGACGCAATGTATTACTCACATAATAGGTGGATTCAATTTAAGCATTGGAAATTAGATTTAATTTCAAAGTTGATCTACAAGAATATGTAGGAACAGATTATATATATATAACTCATTTGAATTGGTTATGAATCTCGTGAAGAACTGGGATGGGAAAAGTGAAAAATAAAAGACTAATACGAATTTTTATTAATACCATTGTTACAGTTTTCTTACCTTTGCTCAAACGAATCAGTCCTATTGCTCTTGTATCCACTGTCATTCATACTGCTGTCTTGGCGAAGCGAAGGCAAAGAATCCCAAGGCGACCTCTTATGACCTTGGGAGACCCCTTGAACCGAACTGTAATTGGAACTACCAGATCTCCACCCATCAGAATGCCTGAACCATTGAGCCCTGCTGGATTCGCCGATACAAGAAGCGCAACGCGAACTAAAACTGTTAATTTAACAGCGAATTACAAAAACGACCTTGACGCACAAAGTAACAGAAAAAAACTATTACCTGGAATTATGATCGCTCAAATAACCCCTCTCCTTCTCTCTTTCTCGCATCAATTCGTTTCTATCGCTGTAATAACCGTCCCTATCCCTATCTCTGATGTCCTTATCTCTAGTACTACTCAGTCTATGTGGAAGGGTTGAGGATTTGTTGATTGAAGCGCTTGAAGCTGGTCCTGCAATAAAAAACAAGTTATAAATGCGCCTTCGTAAATCGTGGCGAAGTTATACTTCTTCTTGTGGGGTATGGACTGCGTTGGTTCGAACCAGGTAAACTTTCAGCAAATTCTAAAAAAAAAAAACAATTATCCAATCAGAAGATATCCAAAAACTTTACACCATACCTAAATTCTCCATACTTTGGGTTAATAAAGCTTCAAAGGTGTGCAAACTGTAACTTTCCGCGTCCATTCCTTTGGCCAAAGTATTCCTTAGATGCATCTCGTATTCAAGAAGTAGTCTGCTGGTCGGCGAACCAGGAGTTGGTGTAACGTTGGAGTTCTGATGGTGGAGATGTCTTTGTCTTCCGTGGTAATGAGACGGTTGTTCTGGATCAGAATTTCCGTTGCTAGAACTGGGTGTCGTGGCATAGCACTGGTTGTCGAAAAGAACATTGTCTGATGGTGGCGAAAGATCGCCGCAAACTCCTCGCTCTAATTCCAAATAAAGTCCTCTGCCAGGATAACCTCTTCCTATTTCATGGGACGATCTGGAAATTATAGAAGAACAAGTGGAGGATTAATTGCCAATATCGAAAATACTGTAAATTTGAACTAATGATGGAGCTGAATTTTGGATTCGAAACTGAAAGTACACTTCACATACTATGGTGTCTAGATGCAATTGTTAAGTCAACAAAATAAAATTAGTTTTAATTGAGTTCTATATCGAAAGATATTCTTTGATTCACAAGGTGTTACAGTTATTGTTTATAACTCATAAACGAGTTTGTTTAGAACTATGATTTATATACTGAAACAAAGCTGAAATTCCAACGTTTTGAAGTAGCATAATGATTTTTGAAAAATATATTGAATTTTTTTCCAAAAAAAAACAAATACGTTAAAGAATTATTTTTGGGTTAACATAATGAAAGGTGTTACAGTTTTTGTTGTAACTCATAAACGAGTTTCTGCAGAACTATGATTTATATACCGAAAAACAGCTGAAAGTCCAACTTTTTCAATTGGATACAATATGAAATAATGAAAAACATATTGAATTTTTTACAAAAAAAACAAATGCGTTAAGGAATTATTTTTGGGTTAAAATAACGTAAGGTGTTACAGTTTTTGTTTATAACTCATAAACGGGTTATGATTATATATGAACTACAACTATGATTTATATACTGAAACAAGCTGAAATTCCAACGTTTTGAAGCGGCACAATAATTTTCGAAAAATATATCGGATTTTTTAGAAAACAAAGCGTTACAGGATTATTTTTGGATTAAAATAACATAAGGTGTTACAGTTGTGCTTTATAACTCATAAACGGGTTTATCTACAACTATGATTTATATACTGAAACAAAGCTGAAATTCCAACGTTTTGAAGTAGCATAATAATTTTTGAAAAATATATTGAATTAAAAAAAAAACAAATGCGTTAAAGAATTATTTTTGGATTAACATAATGTAAGGCGTTAGAGTTTTTGTTGTAACTTATAAACGGGTTTGTCTAGAATCATGATTTATATACTGAAACAAAGCTGAAATTCCAATATTTTGAAGTGGCATAATAATTTTTGAAAAATATATTGAATTTTTTACAAAAAAAAACGAATGCGTTAAAGAATTATTTTTGGGTTAACATAATGTAAGGCGGTAGAGTTTTTATTGTAACTCATAAACAAGTTTGTGTAGAAGTATGATTTATATACTGAAAGAAATCTGAAAGTCGAACGCTTTCATTTGGCTGCAATAACTTTTGAAAAATTTGTTGGATTTTTATAAAAAAAAGAAATGCGTTAAAGAATTATTTTTGAGTTAAAATAAAATAAGGTGTTACAGTTTTTGTTTATAACTCATAAACGGTTTTGTCTAGAACTATGATTTATATACTGGAACCAAGCTGAAATTCCAACGTTTTGAAATGGCATAATAATTTTTGAAAAATATATTGAAGTTTTTTACAAAAAAAATAAATGCGTTAAAGAATTATTTTTTGGTTAACATAATGTAATGCGTTAGAGTTTTTGTTGTAACTCCTAAAGAGGTTTGCGTAGAAGAATGGTTTATATACTGAAAGCAATCTGAAAGTCCAACGTTTTCAATTGGCCCCAATAATTTTTGCAAAATTTATTGGATTTTTATAAAAAAAAGAAATGCGTTAAAGAATTATTTTTGGGTTAAAATAAAGAAAGGTGTAACAGTTTTTGTTGTAACTCATAAACGGATTTCTGCAGAACTATGATTTATATACCGAAAGACAACTGAGAGTCCAACTTTTTCAATTGGCTACAATAATTTTTGCAAAATGTATTGGATTTGCATAAAAAAAGAAATGCCTTAAAGAATTATTTTTGGGTTAAAATAACATGTGTTACAGTTCTTGTTTATAACTCATAAACGCGTTTGTGTAGAACTATAATTTATATACTGAAAGACAGCTGACAGTCCAACTTTTTCAATTGGCGATAATAATTTTTGAAAAATTTATTGGACTTTTATAAAAAAAAAGAAATGCGTTAAAGAATTATTTTTGAGTTAAAATAACATAAGATGTTACAGTTTTTGTTTATAACTCATCAACAGGATTGTGTAGAACTATGATTTATATACTGAAAGACAGCTGAAAGTTCAACGTTTTCAATTGGCTACAATAATATTGGAAAAATATATCGGATTTTTACCAAAAAAAAAAAAAGAAATGCGTTAAAGAATTGTTTTTGGGTTAAAATAACATAAGGTGTTACAGTTTTTGTTTATAACTCACAAACGGGTTGGTGTAGAACTATGATTTACATATTGAAAGACAGCTGAAAGTACAACTTTTTCAATTGGCTACAATATGAAATAATGAAAAATATATTGAATTTTTTGCATTGAAATTTTTGGGTTAAAATAACATAAGGTGTTACAGTTTTGTTTATAACTCATAAACGGGTTAGTGTGGAACTATGATTTTATACTGAAAGATAGCTGACAGTCCAACTTTTTCAATTGATTACAATAATTTTTGAAAAATTTATTGGATTTGAAAAAAAAAGAAATGCGCTAAAGAATTATTTTTCGAATAAAATAACATAAGGTGTTACAGTTTTTGTTTATAACTCATAAATGAGTTAGTGTAAAACTATGATTTACATACTGAAAGAAAGCTGAAAGTCCAACGTTTTTAACTGGCCACAATAATTTTCAAAAAATATATCAGATTTTTTAGAAAAAAAAACAAATTCGTTAAAGAATTATTTTTGGGTTAACATAATGTAAGGCGGTAGAGTTTTTGTGTAACACATAAACAAGTTTGTGTAGAAGTATGATTTATATACTGAAAGAAAGCTGAAAGTCGAACGCTTTCATTTGGCTACAATAACTTTGGAAAAATTTATTGGATTTTTATAAAAAAAAGAAATGCGTTAAAGAATTATTTTTGGGTTAAAATAACATAAGGTGTTACAATTTTTGTTTGTAACTCATAAACAGGTTTGTGTAGAAGTATGATTTATATACTGAAAGACAGCTGAAAGTCCAACTTTATCAACTGGCTTACAATAATTTTTGAAAAATTTGTTGGATTTTTATAAAAAAAAGAAATGCGTTAAAGAATTATTTTTGGGTTTTCATAACATAAAGTGTTACAGTTTTTGTTTATAATTCATAAACGGGTTTATCTAGAACTATGATTTATATACTGAAACAAAGCTGAAATTCCAACGTTTTGAAGTGGCACAATAATTTTTGAAAAACATATTACATTTTTTTACAAAAAAGAAACAAATGCGTTAAAGCATTATTTTTGGGTTAAAATAATGAAAGGTGTTACAGTTTTTGTTGTAACTCATAAACAGGTTTGCGTAGAAGTGTGATTTATATACCGAAAGACAGCTGAGAGCTCAACGTTTTCAACTGGCTAGAATAATTTTCAAAAAATATATCGGATTTTTTACAAAAAAAAAACAAATGCCTTAAAGAATTAATTTTGAGTTAACATAATGTAAGGTGCTACATTTTTTGTAACTCATAAACGGGTTTGTCTACAACTATAATTAATATAACGAAACAAAGCTGTCAGTCCAACTTTTTCAATCGGCTACAATAATTTTTGAAAAATTTGTTGGATTTTTATAAAAAAAAGAAATGCGTTAAAGAATTATTTTTAGGTTAAAATAACATAAGATGTTACAGTTTTTGTTGTAACTCATAAACGGGTTTGTCTAGAAGTATGGTCTATATAC
>JAWQRJ010003589.1:0-11891 GCA_033557515.1 Diorygopyx duplodentatus | reverse complement strand
ATTCTAAACCAAGCTCAACTTTATTTAAACATACTCTACAAACTGGACAAAAATAAAGTACCAAAACATTAAAATTTTACACGAAGTTGAAAAGGGACCGAAGATTGATCTTTTAGAACAGTTGGAAATTGAAAAACACAAAAACAACAAAAGACTCCTCCTCAATGAGCAAGTAAAATTCGATAATCAACCACTACACTCGATTTTATTTTGACTTTTAATCTTGAGCATCTGTCGTTTACGTATATTTATTTAAAATTTTAAAATCCTTCATTCCTTCATTTTATATTAAATTCGACTGTGATATTTTTTACCTTATAATTGTTAATTCCACGTTTGTAACCCGCCGTTTAAGATTTTCACCTTTCGACTTTCAAAGTTTTTAGCTAATTAATTTTTGAATTCTTTCTAAAAAAATATTTCATTTTTATATTTGTGTATGAGCCTCCCTTTTTAAATGAAGACTCTTGATGGTCTGTGGACTGAAACCGGTATCTTAGTACAGTAAATAAATAAAGCAAATAAAAGAAGTTTAAAACTCTTTCTTTCTATTTCACCACATTTACAAGATGAAACATTTAATTATATGTTGCTTGTTTTGTCCAAAAATTATAAACAAGTTCAATAATTCATCGTTGGAATATGTATATTCCAAATGTTCTAAAAATTTATTGTGTAGTTGTTGAAACAATTTCTAATAAAAAAAACAGAATATTAAAATTCTAAAGCTACTCATTTTAGATCTAGGGAAACCTAACGTAGTTTTTCTCTAATTTTAATTGTACATTTAATAAAGAAAAAAATATTTGATACGACATTTAAATGACTCAAAAATGCGTTTATGTAAAACTCTGCTTCTACTTTTATCAATAAAACTGCACTTAACCTCAGGTGATAAATGTGCTTTTGTGCAATTTTGTTAACTCAAGAACGCTTTGTCGGTTGTTAAAGCGGTTGGATTCTGCAGAATTTTTATTTAATTATACATTTTGCTCTTATATTGAGATCACACCTAGATTATTATTTTATTTTTGAGAGTGAGTTAAATATACAAAGCGATGCGGGTCACCGCGCCGATTTAGCCACGCCCTTGTAGTCAGTGTCGGACACTGGGTATATTTTATTTTTCCGTATAACAGGCTATTATTGTGGTGGTTATTATTGTGGTTTCTGTTATATATAAAAATACTAAAAAGTGAGCAAAAACAAAGTTGTTATTGTGGTAAAGAGTGATAACGTGCCTATAAAATAATGATTTTTTTTTGTATTTGCCGGTCAGTTTATTTCGTTTTAGTTGGCTGCAGCCATGCAAACGAAAAAAGTGAAACCAACCATAAATGCGAGAAAATGGCCATCCATTGCATTGGGCAAATTTGTAGAAAGAACTGCTAAAACTATCGGGATTAGTACAGCAACCGTTAAAAGGGTCACTGCAAAATGCAAAGGGCAAGGAAAAGTGGAGTCTTTAAAAGTGGAATGTAATAAGAATGATTTTTAACTTTTACGAGGAGAAGAAATTCTCAACGGTAAAAAATTGTAAATGAAAATTAAGAATGAAATTCCAGATTTACCAATATGTTCAGAGAGAACATTATACACATGGCTAAGAAAATTTTCATTCAAAAAACTAAACAAACCAATATTGATGGCACACCAAACCCAACCCAATATTGATGGCACACCCTACAACCGCCGTCCTTCGAACAAATTTTCTGGCATCTCAACCATGTCTCAAATGCTTAAAAAAGGAGAGCGAAATTATTATTATCCGATTATCACCACGAAATGAATATTATCAGTAATACCATCAGAACACACAATGCTAGACCCTGATTACAAGAATCCCACCTTACCTTTCAAACGAGATACGACACGGTATAGGGTCGCATTTAATATTTTAAGGATCAACCCCCAGCGCGGCGCCACCCCCACAACTCCTGCGATATTAACCCAGGCTATGACTTTTCCGACGAACATAATATATAACATATATAAACATAAATAAATATACTAAACATATATACTCATCCGATCGGAATATGTAAACACAAACACGTGAAAAGGGGACCTTGTCTCAAGAAATCAGATTTTTTCGTATGATAATAATAATAATAGCCTTTATTAACAAATTAATTATGTACATAAAAAACTTAAATATTAAAAAATATTACATTTATATTTCGTATGATATTAAAAAATAAATACTGATTACAACAAAGTTTGTTTCAATTTTTTCGGTCAAGTAGGTTCCGTGAAGACCTCCAGCCATCGTTCAACTTTTCCCAATATCTTGTTTCATTTTCCCTATTTGTGTATCAACATTTAGAAAAGGAAGAAAGTTTTTAATCAACTCAAAAGTTGCAATCTGATGATAAATGTACTTTCGATGTCAAAAAATACAATCTGGAATGGGGAATAATACAGCAGTGGAGAACATGCAACGTTTTAAAATGTATTCGGCTATTTAGTAACTTGTAAATTTAGCAGCCCCAAAATTTCAACCATTCTACTTCTAAACGTAACACAAATAAACAGTAAAGTGAGGTAAGGTGTAATGTTAAGGGCTCACATTCTTACATCCCCTACATTATTCAGTAGTTGATACCCTAGCATTATAGAACAACACATTCTGAAACTTTTTGCCTGCTTAAACTATTAAACCGAGTTCTTCAAATTTTTATGCAACAATTTCAGACATTATGCCTATTATTTGGTTGTTTCTAAGAAAACTTGAGAAAAATGTTTCTTCAAATAAAAGAAAGTTTAAATCATTTTCCTGTTTTTTTTTATTCAACAATCAAGTGCTCGCTGGAAACAAACATGGAAGTAAAATGAAAGAATTGTCTTTCTGTCTCTTCATCTGAATCACTCGGAGCTCCGTGTGGATTTGGGTGTAACAGCATTAAAGGGAACGACTTAATGTTATCATTTCTTTTGTTTCTACAAGGTAGTTCCTCCCAGTTACTAAACGTCTAACATGTTGTTTGTAACAGCATTGTTTCATAAAATTACAGGTTTCTAAGATGATTCAAACGTTAACATTTAAACAGACACGACGAGTTGCTGCATTTTATTACTAATAGATAATAATAGATTGAATAAAAAATTGGGGAACACGGTTGGTTTATTGTTGTTATTTACCGCAGAAGAGATAAAAAGTTTTATGTGAGTATTCAATCTTGTTTACAACATAATGTTGATATGACAGAAAATTACAAATACATAGAAATGTAATTAAGAATATAACACTTTGATATTCCACCCCCGATTCCTTCATCCTTTCTCCTGGGTGGTTGATAAAGCAAATTTTACCACAGAATGGTGTATAGTAAAAAAACGTTTTTCCGAAGTTCAGTTATAACCAAGCACTTTTGTAAATATTGAGCATAGTACCCTGAATTCCGGCATTACAATTTGGAGGGCACAGTTTAACCTTTTAATTTTTTTCTCGAAAATGTTACATTTTAGGAAAAATACAGAAGAGACAAAACCGTTTTAACATGGGATACATTAGGGTGTAGGCTAACAATAGTATAGAGGATGTAAAAATTCCAAAATTTCAATGAAAATAGTATATAGTAAATAACAATTTTTCCAAAGTTTTGTCACAAACGGGCCAGCAGTTTGCATACAGCATACTTTTTTCCGCGGCTTAATGGGACATCCTGCATATAGCACATAATATCTGCTGAAAACATGAGAGCTTCAGAGCTTTATTGTGCCACTAACACACACTTCAAACAGATTTTGGTCCGGTGTTGTAAGGATTAGCCACTGGTTTTTGGTAAATTCAGCCAGGACGTAATGATGACGTCAGTTTAAAAAAATGCAATACTAATTAATACTTTTTGAATTCTAGATGTGGTGTTTGCGTATCCATCAAGATATGCGATAATTTGTTGAAACTTTGATGAGATGACTGTTAAAAATCCACTGAAGTATTATAGAACTAAATGGAATTATACATTTAAGAAGAATGAATAAAATGTTGAATGAACGTCTGTTAATAAATGTCCATTTTAAAGATTTATAAGAAACATAAAAAACTGAGTATGAGGACAAATACTATAATATAAAGTTAATAAATGATGCAACAGAGAGTAACACATTGTTGTCATATGGTCGCAATATTCGGCAATAAATTCCTCTGGACTGTATTGTTTTATTAATGGAAATACTTTTTTTACTGTAATATACATATATATCTAAAAAATATTATCAATAAATCACTGTGTGTATTTTTTTATCATTGAAAAATTACCTCATAGCCATTGCTTTCCCACCCTTTTGAGATTTGGCATAGAAACTTGTTCCCCTTATTTGAAATTTATTCAACTTTATACAATCAATTCGAATGCAATCCCGACTTTTTAAATTGCAAATTTAACTTACAATTTTCTTCTGAATTGGCGATTTAACGTATGCGTATTTTATGCATTTTTTTATCAAAACTTCCTTGAAAAAGTTATTCATCCAGAAACGTATTGCCCCCTACAGGATGGCCAATTTTATCAATTTTGGACCAATCCATTTCCATCTGGTTATTAAGCTGGATATATCTTGTGAACTAATATCTTGTGACGCATATCTTGTGAACTAACTAAAGAATTTAATATGAATGAGTACGTCATAATTTTTGCAGTCACAAATGATGTGCTAAAACAAAAAAAAGCTAAATGTTTTTAAATTTCATAAGGACATATCTAGTTTAGCTCGGACAAATGTTATTATACTAACTGCCAGAGTGTTCCACAAGGAGGTCCAATTATATTTATAATATTTATTAATAACCTACGGAGAGCATTCTATGCGAACAGCACTTTTATCTACGAGGATAACACCACTGTACTTTCTAAGGGCGTGCTTTTGCAGGAAGTCAATATGCAGCACTCTAAATATGTTCGTTATTTATTCTTGATCTTATTTACCTTTTTTTCTAGGCGTTGCAGCCACTGTTAGAAGTAAGCAGTTCAAAAGCACCTACAATAACGCCATCGCAACCAAGGTCGGTGACAGCCACACGATTTTGACCGAATTAATCAAAATACCGTCGAATTAACTACAAGAACTGCCCAAAATCGTGAACTTGGTGTTCAATTTAGGGGACAAGTTTCCAGCGTGAATGTTGTTTCTTTTACATAGCTAGCTATTAATAAGTGTAAACCAAAAATGGGATAATTTTTGTAATAGGAACTAAGGGTAAGAACTCAATGTGCGCTTTACAACTACACGTTTGTGAAATTCAGAAAAGACTCCAATAGTGAAGATTACACGCAATCATTTTTAAACGGCAACAAGTGTTGATGCAACGAACATTTTAAATTCATTAGTTACTTTATGGGAGCTCTGTTGTGCTTCTAGGTGCACAATCCGAATTTTTCTTATCAATCAATAGGCAAACGGTAATATATTGATGAAAATGTGTTTTTTCTCAAATACTACATCTGCGAAGACTGAGAAAACAAATCCTATTGATTTATGTTACTGCAGAGAAAATATCCCTTTCAAAATAACCATGTTTTTATGTACGTGTATGTAAATAAAATACGATTTTATAGCTGTGACATAAAAATCAATTAACCTTATTATATATTATTATACATTACATTTTTTATAAATCTATCGAGATATATTAGATTTAATATAAGTATGTATGTGTAAGGAAAACCTGCAAATAAGATTTATGGATTAATGTGTTCCGTTTATTTATTGAAATAAGGAAAATGTATGTATATTATATAGAGCGTGTATTAAAAAAATATATTTATATTTGTTGATGAGTGTAAAAACAGAAACATGCATTACTATTTAATAAGACCATTATTGTTTTCATTTTAACTTAACATTTTTATAACAATGTACATAAACAATTAAGTTTTATTATTTAAAATAAGCGGTACTAACAAAGATGGTGAATGAACCGTCCAAAAAAAATTGAATAGATCATCTTGGAAGCAGTCATAGAAAGATGGGATTTGTCAGGACCTCACTTATTATTTTTAAGGCGACAAATCAAAATCAAAGGAAAAATAAGCATAGAAATACCCCAAAAGCATAGAACAGTTGTAATAAATGTGTAAATATGTACATAATATTGCTCAAACACAATGATAATTGTTATTAATAAGGATTTAAACTAAAATAAATCATACACTAAAGAGAAAATGTATTTCAAATATGGCCGGCAATTTTAAATACTCATGATTATATTATAAATGCGTTTATTTGTTTATTTATTATGAGATTTTTAAAGTTATCTTTTTGTAATGTTTTGCAATATTTTCGATATTATATATCGACAATAAGAATTGGTTTATTTGTAATACAAAAATTGGTTGAAATCCAATTAGAATTGGTTAAGAAAACGTGAATTGGTTATAAATAAGAAATCGTTAAATAGGATCATTTGAAAAGGAGAAAAACGGAATAATTCCACGTTTACCTATGATAAAAGTAATTTTAAAAAGTACTTAAGAGAAGTGGCCTTGTCGGAATTTAAAGAAACTGTTTTCGTTTTCAGAATATTTCCGTAGTGTTTAAATCTTAGTGTAATAATACCCCGAAAAAAGAAAATGTAAATAAATATATTATGTGTTATCATCATTCATGTAATTCATAAATTGTCTATTTAAAAATATAAATATTTCTTTCATTTGATCTTGGAATTTTATTTTTTGCTGGTTGATGATTCGTATTGATAATGGTAAAATTACAAAATTAAGTAAGTATCCTTTGATATTTTTTTATTATACAGAGGGAATGGTAAGTAAACAATGTTAAGCTGGTGAAACCAAATTTTAGAAATCACCCACTTACTTATGCACTTGCCTGTCACATTTCTACACAAATTTAAAAGATGTTTTAAAATTATTTATTCTATTATGCGTACTGTATAATAAAATATCCCTCGCCAGTTCTTAAAATTTCAGTAAATCAGTATGTCTTTAATCAACTTTGATAATGATGAAGATTTCGAAATTGTCCAGGTAAAATCAGAAATATACTTTTAAATTTATTTTATAGTATTAACAAACATACCGTACATATTAAGACCATATTAATACAGATTAAATGTTTGGCGCTTATGTTTACAAGCAACGTATTTCTTTGCTGAACCCCAACCGTTGTAACACACTCAGAATCATAGCACACTCCAACCTTTCCAAATTGTACGCAAACGGAGTTGGTTGTGAACAGTCTAAAATCCACGTCGAAGCAAACGCCTTCTTTGTTGCACAGCGTCACGTTCAACGATAGTTTACTGTTAATATATTTTCGATTGGATTCCACAACTATGTTGCTCTCCTTAATCACGCGTTGCGTCGCTAAGATGGCCGGAGTACATTTTCCGTTTAAACTGCAGCACGTTTTGCAAACTCCGTCTTTCTGCTTCGGACAAATGCACTCCTTCAGTCCGATTCTGTTGCACTCGTAGCTGTGACATTCGGAGCCGACGCACATGCCCATGACCCCGCAGTTACATGACTGGTTGTGCATGCAGGGGCACCTCTTGTTGAAGTCGGTGCAATTCTGCGGAAGAAAGATATGGTTAATGTGATCCGGCAAGACGCGCAGCCTTACCAGCCCTAGGTGCTGAAGATTACGATACTTGCAGTCATCAGCGCAACATATACCTTGCGACGGATGACAGTTAACTTCTTCCTTCACCGTACACATGCGTGGCAGGCTTCTTGGAATGCAACACGGGTCCGAAAGCAAACAATGAGTGCTAGAGCCGCAGTCGCATTCTTCTCCCTCTTCGACTATTCCTGGATAAAACCTTCGATTATACAAATTATAGTTAGCTGAAGATAATGATAATATATTAATTCTTTAAAAATAAATTAAAGTTATCAAACTCATTCATTTATTTCTTCCATAAATATCTATATTCGTTTGTAATATCTGTATCTATCAACGATTTAGTTTAATGGAGTACAATTTAGCTGTATCTACTGGTATCTTTTCCAAATTATGGAAACGATCTAGAATTACTGCGATATTCAAAAAAGGGGATTTCATAATTTCAAACTTAGACCAATTACTATTCTCTTTAACTTTTCGAAAGTATTTTCCTTCATAGCTATTAGTTTTAATGTTATCTCAAATATTATTGTGCATAATTGGTGGTACTGTTGGACAATAAAGTATACATTATTATTATTATTACAACAGCTGTATTACCTACATCTGCAATTACTAAAAGTAATTTTAAACACCATTCCTGCCCAACTGAGAATGTACCAGTACCACCTGGTACATTCTAAGAGATATAGGAATATTGACGTTGACTCCAAATAAATTATCTCTGGGGAAAGAAAAGCGCGCAGCGTGTGTAAACAGAAGAAGCATAATCTACAATATTCGAAGCAAAAAAATGTACATCATATCCTTCAGATGGATTATCCCCATGAAAACGTCTTATATCAAGAATCTGGAGACAGCGATCAGATAGAGCTAGAAGAAAATAAATTTGTTGATAATGCGTCAAGGCAATTTATTTTGGAAAAGCAACCTCATAGGATTCTTGAAGGAGACTTTCTACTTATGACCGTTACAAGTGAACAGTGTTCTAAACATTTTCTATCCCAGACAGTATTCAAGAATTCTGAACTTAAGTTTTTATGGGAATACCGAAGTCAATGGGACACATTTGTGTTCCCGGAAATTGATGACATCAGTGACAGATGACAATATGTTTGAAAATGTAGGAAAACTTATAAATAAGTAAAAGATAAACTTAAGGTAAAATTAAGCTCCAATATCAACTATCATATACTTCTTCTGTATTTCTTGTGCTGTAAAATATAAAGCAGTATTATAATGCAAACGCGAATAACCAAGATGCACATTCCAATTAGAGAACTGAAAATACCATTCTTTCACCATAACGTATGCTATTTGATACTTAAGTAACCACCATTCCCCCCATTCTCATCTACACAATCTAACAAATTGTCTACTCATTCTGAGAATGAAGTCTATTGCTGTTTTTGAGACCCTGTGAAAAACGCTTTTGCTGTTTCCTGTCCTGGGAATTCCATTCACTGACTTTGATACCACTGTTTCAGTAGTTTTTTTTTTCTTAATTTCAGTTCTTAGTACTTTTCTGTTCTGGTCCAACGTCGTGGCTTTCGGCCTTCGTGTCTTCCTGCACGGAATGTTCGCATGTTGCGGTGCTCTTACCAGTTACATTGTTTACATTCCCAGTTTTGCTTTGTTGGAAAAATTCTAAAAATTTCACGGATACTTATCCTCAATTGAGTTGATTTCCATTTTGCATGCTCTACAGAATGGATATCTTACCTTCAGAGGTTCCTGCAGTGGTGGGAGATCCAGCAGGATTTTTGCTGGATCTATTGTTGGTGTTGTTGACATTGCTCCTGTTATACGAAGACATGCTAAGCGTATCACTCAGTAAGTTTTGTTCTACACTCCTTGAGCAGCATTCTAAGCCACCACATAAGGTTTGCTTATGTTGCAATGGGTCGTACGTTACAATTGGGTACCAGAATATGGATTGTGGAATTTTAGAAGGGTTGCCAAAGAGTAAAATAGGCAAGGTACGATATCTTCAAAATTAACTGAGTAACATAAGAAGGTTTTGGCTGTATTGGTTATATGTATAGTCCAGTCCAGCAGTAAGAAAATAGAGCCGATAGATGCAAAAGGTCTGCTAGAATAATATGAATTAATAGTTTTCCAACAAAATATTTCGAGGCTAACTTTGTGGAGCCAAAAAACCACGAACTTTACGGCTGTTTATTTTTTGCTTATAACTTAAAAACTATGCAACTTTTGTACATATCGCATGACAAAAAGAAAGAGCATTGAATTTTCTACACATTTCATTGGAGCAACTTTTTTCTAAACCCATTACTAAGTGAGCTACAGCTTTCTGAAAATGGCACTTTTTTCGAACTTGAAAGAAAGTGGGCTATTTTTCGCCTCCTCTCCCGAAAAAAACCCTTTTTGTCACTTCTTGCGGAAACGAAGAGTTCAACCATGTCATACAAATATAATAACAACAATGTTCTTGATGTTCTCACTCATGCAATCAGCAAATGCTGCTGAAAGCGATACAACATCCGCTCTTTTTGGGCAAGGAAAGACAAAGTTTTGTAACATTTTGAAAAAAACATGATCAGCTTGAGGAAATAGCTTAAGTGTACAAAAACCAGAGGTTACTAGTCAACAAATAATCAAGGCTGGGGAAATTTTCATTATCGTACTGTACAGTGGATGCACAAGCACCACACAGACATTGAACACCTTGAGATTCCAGTTATTTGCTAAGTCTGCCACAAAAAGCAAAGTTCATCTTGCAAGGTTACCACCTACCAACGCAGGGGGTTGCACAGCGTCATTTCCTCCGTTGTTACCATCAGGTGCAAGCTTGGCTTGGAAACAACATCTGAAGAATGGATGTTTTGGCAGCTCTGACGGTCTCCTTCAGCCAATTAAAATGTGCCAAAACCCAGCACCTGAACTCTTGTTGCATGTTGTTTCATGAAGCTGTAAAAAGGGGTGCAGCAAGTGTTCATGTTCATGACAAAAAAACAGGCCTGAAAGTGCTCAGCAATTTGCAAAAAACGGTTACGGGGTCAACTGCGAAAATGTATATGGCATTATTTCCCCAGAAGAAGAAGATGATGAAGCAGATGTCTGAGATACCATCCGCCAAACCAACAACAACGATAACTTTGACAACCAGGTTGATGACGGCACAACAAACTCAATGAAGATCAAGGCTGTTGAAGAACAAGCAAAATGCTTGTCTGCTCGTCAAGCTGAGATTGACAAACCAGGCCCATCAACCTGATATAATAATATAATAACTAGTGACCGGATTATATGTAACATAAATAGCTTGAAATATGCATGCAAATATGCATGAAAAATGCTAAAAATATGCATGAAAACTAATGAAAAGTGTTAAAATATGCAACATTAAGTAATAAAAAAATAGCAATTTCTGGTTCTTTACTTACATTACAGCATACAATTAGTAAGTAGTTGAATAAAATGTCGATATTAAGAATTATTTAACATTTTTGTTACTCTTGAAAACATAAATAAGCAAGCACTGTTCCAAATGTTCAGTAGTAACATTGTGTCTTCCGTTCCACATCCACTGTGGTAACTGGGCAGTATTTGAATTTGGATGCTATGTTAGCAGTTATTGTTTCTAGCAAAAGTTCAACCGTCCCATTAATAAAACTATTAATTTGACACAAAGGTTCAAAGCCTGGGTTGTTCAAAATGTTTTAAAACCTTTCAATATTGAAGGATCATTTTAATAACTCCATCACCGTCGACCATCTTAACGTTTCGCTTCGACATATCCTTACAAATAATTATATAACTTTTAATAACAATTTTTACGATGAAAGGTCTAAGACGAAAAGTTTATTGTTTGCGTTAAAAGCGGGGATTATATTATATTTCTTGAAAATGTTTGTTGATTTTAAATCTGTGTCATTAAAAGATAAAGGTTCATCAATTATTTTGTTATTAGAATTTGATATTTCTGTTAAGATAATTGGATTAGTATTAGGAGTGTACAAAGGATCGTTTTTAGTTAGTTGTTTGGATATAATTTTATTTATGATGTTCTTATTGAAGCCATTATTTCCAGCAAGATTAAATATATATTGTATTTCTTTTTCTCGTGTTTCTGGAGTTAAAGGGTATTTAAAAACACGGAATACAAGGAACGGAAAATAGCTGTTTAATCTCAGTGTAGACAATTAATACTTTTGCAGTTTTTTATACAGTTTCAATTCTTCCGTCCTTGTCTCGCGCGATTCTGTGTTTTATTTCGCCGCCCGGCTGCTAATGTTTTGTATTATGTGCGGATAACAATTTTGGTCGGCTACAACGTAAGATTT
>JAWQRJ010003588.1:0-11893 GCA_033557515.1 Diorygopyx duplodentatus | reverse complement strand
AAATAAATCTATGTAAAAAAATCCTCCAAAATTGATAAAATCCACAAATTCCCAGTTCATATTCAAATGTGAGTTCTGCTTCTCAAGAATAATTTATTTAGGAAGCAGTTTGTTTAAGTAATTTCTTTACAATTTAAAACTCTAAAACAATTGAGGAACCAATTTTAGATCAAAGAAAAGCTAAAAAAACAAAATGAACGCGTAACAAAGTATTGCTGTAAGACAGTCGAAATTGACAAAGCGAGAAAATTGACAAAGCGAGAAAATTGACAAAGCCAACAAATTTTATAAAATTAACAAAATCGACGACGTAGACAATAATATATCATTAAAATCGATAAATTATACAAAATTTTAAAATCAATTGTGACAATTGGCAGAATCTCCAAAATTCACAAAATCAGCAAATCATCGTGAAAATCGAAAAATTTAACAATTCAAAACAAAAAAAAGCCGATATATGTAATAGTCAGAATCGAAAATATCCAGAAAATGGTAAAAATAGGCAAAAATCGAAAAATTACACACAAAAATTGTAAAATCCACAAATTCCATAGAATAGACTGAGGTAATAAAATCCACAAAACGAATAAATATGTATTAAAAAATTCTCCAAAATTGATCAAATTCACAAATTCCTTTTCAAATTCAAATGTGACTTCTGCTTCTCAACAATAATTGATTTAGGAAGAAGTTTATTTAAGTAATTTCTTTACAATTTAAAACCCTAAAATAATGTTGAACCAATTTTGGATCAAAGAGAAGCTAGAAAACAAAATGAACGCGTAACAAGGTTACAAAAGGTTGTAAAGTAGACGAAATTGACAAAATTGACACAGCCCACAAATTTGATCAAATTCACAAAATGGACGACGTAAACAATCAAAATCGATAAATTCTACAAAATTGACAATTTCGTCAAAATCAATTGTAACAATGGCAGAATCGCCAAAATTCGCAAAATCAGCAAAAACGTGCAAATCGAAAAATTGAACAATATAAAATCGACAATAAAGCCGATATAATAGTCAAAATCGACGATATCCAGAAAATGGTAAAAATAGTTCATAATAAATCGAAAAATGCCATAAAAAAGGTAAAATCCACAAATTCCATATAATTGACTGATTCAATAAAATCCACAAAACAAATAAATCTATATAAAAAATCGACGAAAACTGCAAAATCAATCAAACTGGCAAAATTGAGTAAGAAGTTGTTAAAATCGGCGAACAATGATAAAAAAATTGATAAAAAAATTAGAATTCACAATTTCGACAAAATGTTAAAATCAATCGTGACAATCGGCAGAATCTACAAACTTCACAAAATCAGCAAAATCGAAAAAATTTACAATACAAAACAAGACAAAGCCGATATAATAATCAAAATCGATAATATCCAAAAAATGGTAAAAATAGGGAAAAAATCCAAAAATGACACTAAAAAATTGTAAAATCCACAAATTTGACACAACTAATTAACTGCGACAATTAAATCCACAAAATCATCAAAATTGACACAATGTGATTTTCGAATCTGGTTTATTCATAATTTAGCACTAAATTCACTAAGTAAATAAAATCATCAACATCGAAAAAATCTCCAAAATTGACCAAATCCACAAATTCGACAGTCATAAGTTCGCCAAAATAAATCAAATTTTATCGATTTTGTCGATCTAAAAAGTTCATAAATTCGACGAAATCGAGTCAATATACTTGTTAATAAGTGGTAAAATTCACAAATTCGATAAAATCCACAAAATCAATTGTTAGAATGGACAAAATTCACAAGATCGTAATAATCTAGGTCAAAAAATTCTCCAAAATTGATAAAATACACAGAACCAAGAAGATCGCCAACATAAAGAAAATCGACAAAATGATCAAAATCATAAAATTCCAAAAATTTCTAAAATCCACAAAATCATCAAAATTTGCAAAATCGACAAAGTCGACAGAATCTATAAAATTGACAAAAATGTTATGTAAAAGTTTTAGATGTGATTTTCGATTCTGCTTTATTTAAAATATTGCACTAAATCGATTGGGGAGCCAAGTTTTTCGTCAATTTACTATCAAAGAAAAACTTTAAATCAAAATGAGAACGTACAATGTGTTCTTGTAAAACAGACGAAATTCGCAAAAACTGCAAAATCAATTAATTTGATGAAATTGATAAAACTGACAAAATTGTGAAAATTAACAAAGAAATAAAATCAACAGACTTGCAATATTCAACAAATTCGACGAAGTCAGCGTAAAAATAGACAAATTTACAAAATCCACAAAGTAAATAAAATCATTAATAGCGAAAAATTCTCCAAAATTGATCAAATTCGACAAAATCAACAACAATCCCGTAAACAAACATAGTCGATAAAATCTACAAAATTCATAATTTCGACTAGATCGAGTCGATATAATTGTTAATAATTGATAAAATTGACAAATTCCATAAAATCTGCAAAATCAATTGTGACAATTGCCAGAATCGAAGAAATTCACAAAATCGTCACAATCATCAAAATCCACAAAATCTAAAAATTAGACAATATTTATAAAATCGAGATAAAATCGACAATAGTCAAAGTCGACAATATCCACTTCATGGTCAAAATCGACAAAAATTGAAAAATGCGTCAAAGTTTGTAAGATCCACAAATTCGGCAGATATAACTGAGGCGATAAAAAATCATATAGATTTATATGTAATTTTTGGTTCTAACTTATTTAGAATTTAGCACTAAAACAATTTTTAGAAGAAGATCCAAGTTTTACGCGAATAAACTATTAAAGAGAAACTTTGATTGAACAAAATTAGGACGTAACAAAGGCAAAATCATATTTGAAAAATCGTCGAAGCTGAGATAAATGAAATCAACGAATACCCAAATTCAACAAATGCACAATATCGGTGGACTCGGAAGTATCGTGAAAATCGATAAATTCTACAAAATTTACAAAATAAATAAAATATTGAGAAATTAACCAAAAGTGTAAAATCTACAAATTCGACAAAATCAACGAGATCACCAAAATAAAAATCGTGAAATAGGAAAATTCAAAAAAATAATAAAATCCAGAAATTCGACAAATTCACGAAAGCAAAAATGTCGCCGAAATCGTTACAATCGAAAAATCGACAAAAAGTACGAAATCAATTAACTCGATAAAAAAGTTGACAAAGGCGGCAAACCTTAAATATCAGATAACATCGATATTTTTCTTTGGTTTTTCTGGTTTCTGAGTAAGTAATTTATTTACAATTTATTTAAATAATTTATTTACAATTTATTTAAATAATTTATTTACAATTTATTTAAATAATCTATTAACAATTTATTTAAGTAATTTATTAACAATTTAAGTCGTAAATCCAAATGAACACAGTCTGCCCAAACATTATCATTAGCAATGACTATATCACTGAAGAAGATTGATACGACGACAAAATTGTCAAAAGTGACAAAATCCACAAATTTGGTAAAACTTATAAAATCGACGATGTCAACTATATTGTCAAAATCCATAAATTTCTACAGTATTGGCAAACGTCATAAATTCCACCAAATCAGACACGTCGATATAATGGATAATAATTGACATAATTGTTTAGATCCACAAATTCCATAAAACCCACAAAATGGACAAACTGGTAAAATCGACAGAATCCATAAATAAAATCAGCAAAATCATCATAAAAGCATGAAAATTTAATAAAGTCGACAATATTTATAAAACCGTCAAGATCCACCATGGTCTAAATCAACAAAATGGGCAACAATCGAATAATTCGACAAATTGATAAAATCCACAAATTCGATAAAATTGACAGAATCCATAAAATCGACAAAACTATTATGTAAAAACTGTGTAGCTTTCGGGGCTTTTAGACTAATTTATTTAAAATTTAGCGCCAATGGCGGAAGCCAAGTTTTGCGCGAATTTCCATCAAAGAAAAAGTTGAGGACGCAACAATGTACTCTTGTAAAACAATATTCAATAGGCAAAACTGGCCAAAACGGCAAAATCATAAGAAAAATAATTAAATCGACCAAGCTGCCAAATTGTAAAAAACTACAAAGAAATAAAATTAACAAACTCAATATTCAACAAATTCACAACATCGTTGCAGTCGGCAATATCGCGAAAATCGTCAAATTCTACAAAATTTACAAAATTCAGAAAATAAATAAAATCATTAATATCGAAAAATTCTCCAAAATTGGTAAACTCCACAAATTCGATAATATCACGAAATCATCAAAATAAACAAAATCAACAGAATCATTAACATCGAAAAATTCAACAAAATTGATAAAAGCCACAAAATCTGCATAATCCACAAAATTGACAAATTTGACGAAATAGTCAAAATAAACACAATGATAAATCGAAAAATTGTCCCAAACGGACAATCAACAAAATAAAAAAAAACAAATCAACAAATTAAATTGGCGATAAAATCGCCAAAGCGACAAAATTGGCAAAGCAATAAAATGAACAAACTCGCACTTGGCATACGTTTCAACGTGGCTGGAACGTTTGCATACTCTGACGTATGGACGTCGGACGCATGACGTACTCTGACAAATAAACATGAATGTAGAAATGTGTTTCCAACGAGCGGTGTTCGAGGTCTCGGATAGCTCAGATGGCAGAGCAGCCGACTAGTGATTGGAAGGTCGCGGGTTCGAACCCCGCTCCAGGACACTATTTTTCTTCATTTAATTTCCTTAAAAATTACTACCATTGGGTTAAATGTAAATAATTATATACATATATATACGCTAAGCGGACTGTGATGTATGTGCAAAATGATTCTAGATGCACACATCTACAATCTAAATGTAAGATCCTGTTACTCCTCTTTACAAAACAAACACAATACCTTTCTCAGATATCTAGGTGTTTCACGAAACCAATATCGCAGTAAGCAATTTCGTGTTTTCGCGAGAATTCGTCGCGTAGTCGTGATCCCATTCAATAAACTTTCCATTTCCCGGGCAAAACGACACAGCAGATGCGCCGCGTACAATGGGTGACTAAACTGTAAGCACGTCGGGGATAGCAGGTACTACTATGGAGGCGCCGATACAACACTGTGTTGGTTGGGTAGAAAGAGTGGAGCGAGCGAGGGTTGGACGGTTGGCTCAGCGTTAATTTTAATTTCAACTGTGCAGAAATCCGCGCGCTTAATTCAAAGGGAACCGGGAATTTCGCTGAACAGAAACGCTCCAATTTGCAGTAATTAGTGGTGTCCTTAATGCGGCGTCACAGCCTGACTAAATTCGCTGGATATCCTCCCTTTCAGAAAAACCAACCGCACGTAGCGTCAGGCGCGGAACGGCGACGCTGTGCGACGGTATAAAGTGGACCCAGATTTAACTTTTCGCGTGTATTGTGCGCGAGGTCTTTTGTCGGACGCGTAAAATCGGCCGAAATAAAACATTTTTAATGCACGACCAGGAAGATGACGTGTCCTGCTGTCTGAAATTCGAACAAAAGGATCCCTAAAGTGTAGGAATTTGCGAAAATTCCTACAATAATATTTTTGGATGTCTTGGATAAAGTTCATCACGAGGGTCTAACATACAGTTAACTGCTAAAGTTAAATTTGTTTGATTGATACGACTACAACCAGAGAAAACGTATTACGTACGACCCTTTACCTATTATATATGTAGAAGTGATCTGCTACAACCAGAAGGAGCCACAGTCCCAACTTTTGTTGACGATACTGTTTCATGGTAGTAGTGTTGATGAATATATTTTAACCAGTATAAATAGATGTCAAACCGATCCAGCTGCCCAACAACAGTAAACTAGTGTGAAAACTTCAAAGAACAAAAGAATCTTCTAAGAATCGACTCTATCTTAAAAAAGAATTGATGGCTAAGAACTGTGCAATTGAATGAAAACAACTATACTAAAAATGTAGTTACCCATAGTCGTAGACGGTTTTCATCAAATTGACAAACATAGCCATCGCATCCGGTACCGAATTATTGTTGTTTTTAAAGGTGGTTTAGAAATAATTCCTGCAGTGCGGCTTCTTGGCCAATTCTGCTTTCTATCTATCAGGCTTACCTATTCAAGTTAGTGTTATTTCAAATTCGCAATGTTCCGAATGCTTCGTGATTGAACTGTTATTGATTGAAACGTTATTATTTCTTTAATATTATTCGTTATGTTATTAACTGGGCAGAAAAGCCTGCTACAGCGACAGATCGAGGTCTTCCCGTTTTCAACAATTTCTCGCCCAAAGAAGTCTTTGATTTAACAAATACTAAAAAAGTAAGTATTTACTACTGCAAGTAAAAGCAATGCAGAAAACGCTGTTCTGTCTTTAGTTTTTGTCTTTGTGGTCTGTTTTCTCTTAGGAAGGTGTGGTGAGAGGTTCTAACTCTAGATGAACTGTAACAATCGAAGGGGCATTTTTAATGTATCTGTATCTTGAAGGAAAATGTACAAGAGAAATGCTAATTTTTATTATTAAATTACTCATTCAAATTTTTACTTTCTCTTACTCCAAAGGCATAAAGAATGTCAATATCGCCGATACTTTTTAGCAATACGACGCATGGAAACTTCACTCACCTCCAAGATGGTCGTCAATTTCCTTAGCGACGTCTCTGAGTCTTCCGGAATGATCTCTTGGCGTATCTTTATGCATAACCCTTGTTGTGATGTTCCGGGTTAGCGAAACCTTCCTGGTAAAGTCAAATAAAGCGAAAAATTAAAATTGAAATCTTCGTTCGGATTTTTTTGCTGATGCCCGCTCCTTATACTTTGATACTCCTCTATCCGAAAATAAGTCCCTTTTGAAAAATTAGGTTTGTTTATTTATTAGGAGTAGAAAAAAGAATCAAGACATGAAGACTTTGTACCGTCAAACAAATAGGTATCAGAAATGTCAAATTTCAAACAAATTAATTCAAGCGCAAAACCAACCCTTTTTGCATATAGTCAGTGTTACTTAAGTAGTAAATTTTCATTTTCTTTTAAAATGGAAAGTATAAATCAAAGTACAGAAGTTAATAACCGTCAAATTTCCAATATTCCGCCAAAATGAACAAACTAAGTAATTATGTCTGAGTAAGTAATAAAGTTTTGTTTTTTTTGCAATACTTTTATTTTATTTATTCATTGATCCTTAGTTTCGAACAACTGTTAAAATAAAAATGGGACTCCGAATTTTCCGACAAATTTTTGCGTTAAATGGAACTTATATTTTCGGAGGGAATATTACATTAGATTTGATTTGATTAGGGATGGATCGCTTGGTACTATCTGCTTTTCGAATTACTTCGCGCTAGCTAGATCTTTTGTAATAATCCCCTCATCCGTAATCGTCCTAAATGACAATATTGTTGGCAAAGTTAACAGTGGATTTCGTAGTGATGCGTATTAGTTCGGCCGGCTCTATATCAGTTCTGCCTAGGTATTTTATCCTTGTGCGGTGTAAACCTGTACAATTGCAGAGTATCTGATCCGCAGTCTCTACGACATCATTGCAAAATCTGCAGTTATCCTGTTCTACCTGTCGTATATTCCTGAGATGATATCTCAAAGAACAGTGACAGTAAAAGTCCTGTGATTATCCTCAGGCTATTATATGGCACTTTGTTCGGGAATGCATGAATTGATATAATTTTTCTTCTAGTTTATTGATATGCTATCGTCTGTTTGGTATATAATAATTCACCGATTTGTATTTAAATCCTTTGATGTAAACCTTCTTTGTTAGTAAACAGCTAAAAAGGTAAGGTTAACTTTTTTTTGTCAACAAGGCGTCGTTTACACCAATTAAGGGTACGTTCATAATCGTACGGTTGGTGATGTTTTTTAAAACCAGTTTTAAAATGCATAATAATTATGCACTATATTCGTTAAAACGTGCTGTTTTCGTGAAAAAGTAAATCATTAAATCGTGTCTTTCAAATTTGTATTCTAGAATTCAGAATATCGTGTCGCTCATGTAGGTTAGGTTGCCTAAGATGAAGTTTAGCATAAGCGACGGTATAAGTCGTTTATTTTAGCTTGCAATCACCTTTTTCGCATTTTTATTATAACTTTAAATAATGAGGTTATAGTATATAACTTATAAATTATAGTTATGGGGCTGACGTTGATGTCTAAAAAGAAGCGATATCTATAATTCAAAAAGCTTCAGGATTTTATTTGGGATACAGGTGTCCACATAGTCCAAGAAGCAGTGCGTTTTTATTGAAAGACTCCGTATAACTGCAAACAGTATTTTCATATTTTAAACAGTTGCTCCGTTTGCATATTTTTCTTAATGAAGTTAGTTAGCCTAGAATAGTATAATTCCTAGAATATTTTTTGGTAGCTCGTGAAATCAGTTGTAGTCTGTTCATTTATCTTGATTTTTCGTTAACAAAACTTAATTTCCATTTGCATCCTTAAGTCAAGCCCACTTCACTCAAACCCACTTCAAGGTTTTACTATGACATTCACCATACTTTTTTTCACCATTTTGAACTATCCCTGAAAACTCCTTTAGTTCTCGATACAACTTGTTGGAATTCTCAGCTGATTTCTTTGAAAACCTTGAAGCGACATAGTGTTTTCCTTTGAACTATTTAGAAGGTCTAGAAGACAAGTAATTCAAGCCTCTCATTATTACTGAATTTGTTTAGATTATTCCTTATATTATTTTTCTTTAGATTTTCTTTATTCAAGCTGAACAACTGAAACAAATCAAAGAAATATCGCATATAAAAGCTTTATTAAAGCTATTTACCACCAATTAACTAACCATTGGATTTAAATCTGGTTATCTTGGAGGCCAGAGAAAATGAGGTAGGTAGGGCCCCATCGTACTGGTAGCATATCCGCATACGAATGTTCAACGGCACATCTTCCAACAATTCTGGAATAACGTTTTCCAAAAAAGAAAACGGGATAATCGTTCGTCATTCAATCTTTCCGCGAGTCTGTGCAGACAGATTCACCTGAAAAATATGCTCTTGTATCTGATGGAAATTAAAGAGCCTAAAGAAAACGTTTTCCACAAAACTTTTGCCTAAAAACCGAAAACTTTACGTTCAAGGTCATTTATGATCACGTGACATTCAGCTGAAGTGCTTGTCATGTTTTTGCCAACCTGAAATTCACCATACTGGAATTTCCCTATCTTGAAATTCGCGAGTAATTTACAGCCAATCTTCCAATTTTGGACAGCGCCACCTCAGTGTTTGAAAAGATACTAATGAGAAAAAGAAGTCTGTCCACCTGCGGACTCGAATAAACAAACAGTAATAAAAAAGTCGAAGGCAGGAGGGTGATAGAAATCCACTATGGTGGATTTCAGGTTGTCGCAAACATTACGAGCGCAGTGAAGTTGGCAACAGCTGCCGCTACGAAGTTGACTTCAGCTGAGTATGACTTGACCGTGTTTAAGGTCATCATAAATGACCTTAAACATAAAATTTTCGGTTTTTAGGTAAAATGACAACTTTCGGAGTTTCTGACTCCTTATGTTATTTCTGATGGGATGTATTCATAGAGCCGGCTTGGTATATCTACTCTACTATCCCACACCGTGTGGATTTTCTATTGCCCAGAAATGCAAGTTTATGTATGTTGAACATCCCTTCCTCAGGACGAAACGCATTCATCCCTATACATTATGGTATTGCAGAAATTGTGGTCGGTCTCTCTCAGATTTTATATAAATCCCCATTGGCTCGTTTTCTTTATGTCTTCCTTTCGCCTTCCATCAGTACACAATTTCTGCTTAAAATGACGCATCATACAGCCTCAATTCTTAATACGCAATCATGCCTAACGCCTAAAGGGATCTTAAATATTTCACTGGCCGCCGTTGCCGGGTTTCTGGAGTGCCTGCATCGACAAAGGGCGGCGTTTTGCGATTCACGGAAATGGCTACTCGGATGCCTCCATGTTGCGGTCCCGTGCTTTCTAACCCGTTCTCCTTTTTCTCGCAGGGCTTGACGTTTTTTCTCACGTACGCGATCCTCGCGGCGGTCCTGGGGATGCTGCAGTTCGGCTACAACACCGGAGTGATCAACGCGCCCCAAGAGAACATTCAGTACTTCATCAAGGACGTGTACAAGTCGAGATATGGGCAGGATCTTCCAGACGAGGCCGTCGAAGGATTGTACTCGCTGGCGGTGTCCATCTTCGCCATTGGCGGTATGGTGGGTGGGTTTTGCGGCGGGATGGTTGCCAACAGATTTGGAAGGTGTGTTGAAAAAAAAGATTGTATTTGCAGCTTGTAAAATAGAGTCAAAATACAGAACAATTTTGTCAAATGCACCGATTTAATTGCTAAAATGGTTCTTCTTTTATTGCAGAAAAGGTGGTCTTCTTCTAAACAACGTACTGGGAATTGGTGGTGCGTGCCTGATGTGGTTTACGAAAATGGCGAACGCTTACGAGATGCTCTTCGTTGGTAGATTTATTATAGGAGTCAATTGTGGTGAGTTATTAATTATTCAAATTCCCAATCCAATCCTCAAGATGTTCTTGCATTCTTCTTCTTTTTAGTTCTTGCATTTTATGCAAAAAAAGTGTTATTGATTAACTATTGCTCTGAAAGATGTTGGAGTTTTAGTGCAAGCAAAAACTTCTTAAAAAATACTTACCACGATCTTAATAAGTGGACAAGAATTCCACTTCATGGTATTAATGTTGATAACGTAAAGCTTAGGGGGGAATTCCCAAGAAAAATCGAAGCAAGAAAATGTTGAAATCATCACGCGCACAAAGAAGGCATTCAAAGAAATCACCATCGCTCCTAAACAATAATTTATTTAGGAAGTAGTTTATTTAAGTATTTCTTTACAATTTGAAACTCAAAAATAATTGAGGAAGCAATTTTGGATCAAAGAAAAGCTAGAAAACAAAATGAACGCGTAACAAGGTATTGTTGTAAAACAGACGAAATTGACAAAAGCGACAAAATTGATAAAGCCCACAAATTTGAAATTTGAAATTAACAAAATTGACGACGTAGACAATATCATCAAAATCGATAAATTCTACAAAATTGACAATTTCGACAAAATCTTAAAATCAATTGTGACAATTGGCAGAATCGCCAAAATTCAAAAAATCAGCAAAAACGGGAAAATCGAAAAATTGAACAATGTAAAATCGACAAAGCTGATATAATAGTTTTATAATGAAAGTGGTAAAAATAGTTTAAATAAATCGAAAAATGCCACAAAAACAATGTAAAATCCACAATTCCATAAAATTGACTGAGGCAATAAAATCCACAAAAGCAATAAAGCTGTATAAAAAATCCTCCAAAATTGATAAAATCCACAAATTCCTCTTCAAATTCAAATGTGAGTTCTGCTTCTCAAGAATAATTTATTTAGGAAGAAGCTTATTTAAGTATTTTCTTTGCAATTTAAAGCTCTAAATTGAGGAACGAATTTTGAATCAAAGAAAAGCTAGGAAACAAAATGAACGCGTAACAAAGTATTATTGTGAAGCAGACGAAATTGACAAAATTATCAAAATTGACAAAGCTCACAAATTTGATAAAATTCACAAAATCGACGACTCCGACAATATCATTAAAATCGATAAATTCTACAAAATTCTACAATTTCTACAAAATCTTAAAATCAATTTTGACAATTGGCAGAATCTCCAAAATTCACAAAATCAGCAAAGTCATGAAAATCGAAACATTTTACAATACAAAAGAAGATAGAGCCGATATAATAGTCAAAATCGACAATATCCAGAAAATGGTGCGAATATGCAAAAATCGAAAAATGACACATAAAAATTGTAAAATCCACAAATTCCATAGAATTCACTGATTCAATAAAATCCAAAAAACAAATAAATCAATGTAAAAAAATCCTCCAAAATTGATAAAA
>JAWQRJ010003587.1:0-11895 GCA_033557515.1 Diorygopyx duplodentatus | reverse complement strand
ATTTAAAATTACAAAGTTGATATCAGCTTCTGGTTGCACAGAAAAGATATGTGTTTGATAATATTTTGCTCTAAAAGACAACAACCAACTGACTCCAGTTGCAACATTTCAAATATAAATAAGTAGTGGAACATCGAAAACTTCTAACGAACCAGTTGCACGAAAAACTCTACATGTATATCATGGAAAATTTTGTTAAACAGGGATCATTTAGAGTTACAGTTATAGTATGTCTGTTATGGATAATTATTAAGGGAGTACTCTATATAAAGCATAGATAGATAAGCGAAAAATATACTGCTTACAGAGCAAACTTCGTTTTACAGTTGACAATTTTAAGTAATGTTTTTGACACAAAGAAGCAGTATCTGCCGGTATTGAGTTACCCTTTATGTTTTTGTGATGGCCTAAAAAGATATTTGCTTCAGATTTCTCTCAATTGAGAAGTACCCTAACCCAAGGTATGATGGGTATGATTGGGTATGATATGGGTATGATCATCAGCTGACACATCAACGGCAGTTTCAGACCCCTTTCCATATTACCTAATAAACATACGCACCAACCAGAAAACCAGAAATATGTTTAATTGCAGAAGAAAGATTAACATCTACAGTTTATAGACATTTTGCAGCAAGTAATTTTACTATCAGTATTGCCTGCACAAGGAAATCTGTTTATATTTCAGCAAGATAATTTCCCTGTTCATTCAGCACATACAATTCGATTTTTTTAGAAGAAAACGAAGTCGCTACTTTAGCTTGGTCATCCAGAAGTCCAGATATTAATTCCACCAAAATGTCTGGGCGGAAATGGTTAAGAAAATAAATAATAATAATAGGATACCAAATCGAGAAGAACTAAGAGAATTTTGGAAGCATGACAACAATTGACCGTCGAATATGGACTGCAAAGTGTTATTGAATCTGTTGGCGCTGCAATAAAATATTAATTGATTCCTTTTGAAGGGTTGATCTTAATCCGTTATTGTTCATTTCATTACTATTGTTCAATTAATTTTGCCACTAACCTCAACACATTAAAATTAATTATTATTTGAGTTATTTGATTTAACCTTCTTATGAAGAAAGATAATGTTTGAGTACTTAAACAAATTTTATTATAAAAAATTAATATTGGCAAATAATACAATACTATCACTTTATTAAAAAAAATTAAAACAATAAATGACAATATGAACTAGTTGTTGCAAAGAATGTGTACCGAAATTATATATTTTTGTTTCAGCTGCAACCTGATAGATCTTTAAATTTAAAATTGAACTTTGCAGTTAGCGCCAAATTAATAATTTTAAAATTTTGTTTATAAGCAATATAACAATTATAACACATTTGTTGATGTAAACAATGTATACAGAATGTGTTTGTTTCGCTATGAATACATTTTGAACGACTTCAATAAAAGATTAAATTTTCAATTCACTACGTGCTAATTTTTTGTATTTAATTTAATATTTAACATTTCCGTCCACACACAGTCATGATGTCTTAAATTTAAAGAGATAACATTTTGAATATTTTATAGGTTTGTCTCGAAAACCGTAATCAACAATCTGATAGAGAAACCGGGCCATTTTTTCAAAAAAAGTAATAAATGTCAAAACAGATCATGGCTAAATATCCCGTCACTGGTTATTAGTGCTTCATCGGTCCAGATGATTTGATTAAAAAATCTCTTTAACTCATTTTCACGTAACATACCCGAATACCAGTTACAAAAAAAAAAGTTCTTCTGCCTGCATCCCGAGGATGCAAAAGTTAGGTTTTATTACATGTGTAACATCTATATTTATTTCATTTTTAAATTCCAAGGGTTTTTGAGCGACAAACTCCGATATCCTATTCAATAAGTCTACTTGAAGCTGTGGATTTTGCAACTATACATGACATGGCATTAATAGATTCATTTTCTCGATTTTGTTTTTCATCATGTTTTCGTCTGGGGTTTTTAAAAGATTTATGAGATTTTTTTACCCATTGGAAAATTGAGGCATTTGGTTGATCACGCTCCGGGTACCGTACAAAATACAAATTGGACGCTGCTTCCCTCCGTTTATGACTTTCAATATATAACTTCCAACATCGCATACTTCTTAAAATTCTGATATATTATCTTATTTATTTACGTAAACAAAAATTGCGAACTGACACTTCTATGGTTTATGATCTACCAATTTAAAACCTAAGCTAATGTTAATCCAACTGAAATTTTAATTAATTAATCATTAACACTTTTATAACAAATATATATTGAAAATATTATATATTCGTAAATTTGAAAAGTAAAAGAATGGCGATAAAAGATACAATACAGGTGTTTCATTTAAAAAATACACCTTTGTATTACAGCTCATTTATTTAAATAGAAAATGAAGAACCCACTACGCCAATGGATTCTGCACAAAAAGTTGCCGTTAGTGAGAGTTAGTGAGAGTTTTGACATTTATTATTTTTTTAAAAAAAGGTCTCGAGATTTCTCTATCAGATTTTTGATAACTCTTACGATTTTGGAGATACCCTATAAAAACATCCAAAATGGGTCATTCTTTGCAACTACTAGTTTATTCTTTAATTTTTTAAGTATACATATTTTAATTTTGTTTTTCATTTTACCACTCGTTTAAAACAAAAATCAGTGTATATTGAATTATTTAGATTTTTCTTCTGTAAACATAACAGAAACTCTACTACATTCGGTTACATTATTACGGGAAACCGATAATAGAGTGCATCCACTAATAGAATTGTATTCTTGAAAAACGACGTGAAAGAGTTTTGTGCAAGTTCTCGACAGTTTCCGTGATAAACGGATTACGGTTATTTACTTACAGTAACTAGGTTTTTATATTTCAGAAACATTGGAAAGGATTAAGAAAACGCCATTTCGATATCTCTCCCATTATACGGAAATGTAAACGGAAATATACCATTGTTCTTAAATAGTTAATGCCATAGTTAAATATGAAGACGATGAATTTTTAAGTTCTTGTCGGGAGCCCAAGTAATATCAACTCAGGGGCATCTGCGTTGATATTACATACTGCGCTGGACGGGATTGGGAAGATTCGGGTCCAATCTTATTTCCACCAGCGCAGAAATTTATGACGTAATAAAAATCAGATTGCAAATTACTTATTTACTCTCCGAAAATTGAAGAATCGTCAGTGAGGTACGTCAAAAACTTGAAGAGGAAAAACGCTTCAAAAGCTCAAAAGTGATCAGGGAAAAAGTTTTTGTTTTTATTTTGATAAGGTTTATTAACGTATACACTTCAATAGTAGGACTTAAAGTACCATTTATGTCACTTCTGTGTCACCCTTAATATAGGTCGATAAGAAATTTATGCAGAGCTACCTGCTGCCGCCAAAAGTAGTGACGTAATCGATGATCCCATCAGAAATGACTGCAGTGAGAAAATTAGCTATTCATTACGTATTATGACGCAGCGCATTAAAAATAGACAATTGTTTGGTCAGACTAAATATCCACAGAAAACTTATCTAAATATATAGACGATTACTTATAGTTAGAACGAACAGTTTTAAATTTAAAAAGAATCTTAAGCTAGGTATCTAACAATAAGTTTATACAGACTAAACGTGTAAAGTTTGTTTAAGTGTGTAAAGTAAGCAACATAATTAAAAGCCACTACTCGGTGATAACTTAAACTCACCTTGAAATTCTTCTTTGAGCATTTTTGAATCATATTCCTCCAGAGCAGCAACCAAAACTGCTCTTTCATCATCAGTAAGCCTAAGGACCAATTCTTGAGCCTGCAATTTGGACAAACCGCCAATAGCACTGGTTGTTTCTGCTCGTGCCGCACTACCACCTCTAGCTGAATCAATTCCAAACGTTCTCGTGCCAAAATGACCAATTTTTCGCGTTTCTTTCAATTGCAACTCGCGAAAGGGATAATTGCTTACAGTGCCAACAGTTCCCAAGTTAGTTCTTAACTTAAAACATGTGCTTTCTGACAGCAGCTTGCGGGAAAACTTTAAAGTCTGATTGGTCACTTTGAACACTGACGGGCTGGCCATGTTATGTCACTTAAGAATACGCTATTCTGTTACGAATTTGCCTCAGATCATCTTTCGCAGTAGACACCGGCTGACACAACTTGCCGTTCGTCGGTTTTATACCGACTGAACTTCTTTTGACGTTTCGCGTCATTGTGCGCATGTTCTGCACTGACACGCTGCGTTTCGCAGTTAATTCAAACATTTGGTGCAGTGGCGGCATCTATCGATGACAGAACGTAATTGTATTAGGAATCTGTTAATTTAGCATGTAGAAATCTTCTGTTCGTGGCCAATAACTTTTCATTACGGTAAATGGTAATAATAAATAAGTTGTTACTGTTCTTACAAATACAGTTATTTTATATATTTTAAAAATATTTCAAATTAAGACAATGAAACGTTTTTGTCTTTGAAACAAAAAATTGGGGTCACGTTCAGATGTTTGACTTTTTTTCGAATTTTCATCCAGGGTGGCGTTTGGGTGGAGGTACATTTTTGGGTGGTGGTACGTTTGGGTCGTGGTGGTATACATACCACCAGGTTCATTCCAGGTTGATTCTCATTCGCAATTCAAAATTACCCAAATTTATTTTTGGACATAATTAGATATTTTTACAAATAACTGAAATTAATTGAACGAAACCAGAAAAGTCCACATTCTGAAATAATTGGCGAAGTTTTCTAAAAGCTGTTTTGGTGTCAAGTTCTTTGTAATATCTGCTGCCTGAGGCTTAATTCCCTGCAGGTGCTACAACTTTAGCTGGTTGGAATTGCGCATTTGGTATCTTCCAAACTAGAATCCCCTTTCTTGAAAAGCGGCATCCAAGACAATAATTTAAAATCGTTGTTGAGCGGTTTGTAAGAACAGGTCCAGTGGATTACCTAAAGCATATTCGTGAAGCATGTGTGCCCTTAGTGAAGAAAATGACTTTAGGGTAATTGCATCAATTGTGGAAAACCCACTATAGAGTACTCTAGTATTCGTTGAAAATAATATGTATTTTCATATGAAGCTACATTTCAGAAAAATGGAAACGTAAATAAACAAAAACTCAAATAATAAATAAACGAAAACTGTTTACGAACACTGAATATAAATGTTTGGGGAGGAATATTCGTTAATTTCCTTTTTGGCCTGATTTTCTTAGATGGATATTTAAAGACTTTTTTCACGATTTTTTTGAGACTTTTTCTGTGATTTTAATTTTGTTTTTGATACATGGATGGCTATGTTAAAAAATATTTGAGTTGGTAATTAAATTAATATAGCTCTTGCACTATCAGCTTTAGGAATGGTAGTAATGGTATTGGAAATTGAAAGAAAAGCAAACTTTGCGTAGGATGACATAAAAACATATAGAAGGGTGTCCAATTTAAAATAATCGAGATTTTCAAGTTTGAACATTTCAACAAACGGATAGCAATAGAAAACAGCCTGTATAAAGAAATGCCCATTCCAAATTAGAAGATAGTATATTCAGGTGTCCCAAATTCGATACTTACTATTGGTATCTTGGCAAGGGTAAGAGCTACAGACTCGGTTAACTGGAACACTACTATGGGGGTGTTTATCTAAGCTGTTCAGACATTCTTTTGTTTTTCCAAAAAAATGCATCGCCTACCATATATCCTGAAAAAACTAAAAATCGTCATTTTCTTTAAATGTGAATATTTTCCATATTATTTATCGTATCAAAAAATTTCCAGGGAAAAAGTTGTAGATATCAAAACATTCTGTAGGATAGATAATAAAAATATTTTTTACCTTGCACCAGTTTCAAGATGTGACCCAAAGTTGTATACGTATTTATTAGAATTGAAATTATTTGTCATCATTTTCAACACTGCGCGAAATTAGTACAAGGCGACATTAAATGATTGATGCTTCAGTAACCTTAGTAACATTCAATTTAGTTGGTAGTACTGGACATATTAAAATGATATGTGGCAAGCAGTGGCGTAGATAGCATCATCAAGGTTTCAAAAGATATCCCCACAATTTTATGAATTGAAAGCAAGGACATAATTTCTAATTATTAAAAACAGAATAGGTTATTTATTAGACATAATAGGCCGTTATAATTTATTTAAAAATTAATTCGTGTTCCAATCATCCAGGGCACTCAATCGAGTACATACTTTGGTTATATTATTAAGCCTCCTAACTTTTTTCCACAAATCTGCAATCGGAGTAGTTCTCGATAAAGTAACACATTTTTTTAAATATCCACGTTTCCTTTCTAACAAAAGTTTTTTTTGATATTGCTATACACCATTTTGCTATTAAATTTACTAATTAATACTTATTATTTAATTATTTATTTTTACCTATTTACTAATTATTGTACTGTCATTCAAAAATTGCATAATAAAAAAAGATTCTTCCATATCCACCAAAACTTTATGTGAATCCTCTTCATCAAAAATAGAATCTGGTGGAATACATCCAAACAATTCTTTCTACTTTTACATTATAAAATTGTACATTCGGATCATCTACATCAGACATATTCTCTACCCCAAATTCTGTAGGTTTTTTTAATTAAATACACAAACCTCCAAATCCATCATCTCTGAATTTATCTATTTGATAATACCCCGTAAATGTGGTTTATTTTTGACAAGATTATGTGCGTTCTATAGCATAATTTTCAACATGTTTGTTATATCTGTTATAATTTTTTAAAATAACAACGCCCCCGTAAAGGAGTAGGCTTCGGGTCTTCATTATCCTTTTCGAAAAAAATTACTCACCGCCCAGTTTTCAGGAAAAAACGCACCGACTCTCGTCCTTGAATAAAGTAATAATAAGCAAATAAGTAGGTGTCTCCCTGCCCAAATGCTATTTTCTTCCAAACTAAGTTTTCATCAAAAAATAAAATGTGCATAAATTTAAATCTAGCAAACACTGAATTTATTTCACTTTCAAGATAATTAAGCTTTAGACAAAAAGTAAAAATACAGTTAAATAAGCACACATTTCAAATCAGAATTACCTAAATCAACCAACTGGTTTCGGAGCAATACCATTAAATAACCTATCCTTAATCATCTGCGCCATCAATCCATGAATTATCTCTATCGTTGTTTTGCAGCTGTCTTTTGTGGCCTTCATCAACTTATCCTCTGTACGTTTTTCATGTGGATCGGGACCACCTACCATAAATCCACCGCGACCTGAGGAAATATTCACAATAATCATCGTAGAAATCAGAATATTTCATTAACTTTCTCTTGGTTTTGGAATGGACCAGTCACATACAACATACCTAGAGCAGCCTCCGATTGTTCTAACTTCTCAGAGAGATCAACCATTTGCCCAGTTGTGTAATCGGCATTGGTTAACAAGCTAGAAGAACTTAAAGTGTTCACCCAATACTTGTTCCATAACGAATCCAAAAGTCTACGATCCAAAGTAGACTTGAAATAAGAAACTTCTAACGAATAATATTGTTTGCAGTGTACGCCGAAATCCTCAATTTTATTGAGCGGAATTGTTTGATATTCAGAGGGCTCGTCGTTGGCCGGCTTGTATCCCTTAGGGTACGTTCTGAAAGCACCCAGACAGACCTTGCCTGAAGAAATGGTGCGCACTGGGTCTATTACGATTGCGACAAATGGTTCTTGATAACTCTGATTTGTCATTTGAGTGGTAACGTCAATTCCGGATAACCAACAACCGTAACCGGGATGGCTGTGGTACCATCCAATTGCGTTCTCTTCTCTACCAACCTAATAAAGAATATCAAAGATAAAACAGAGAAGAAAATAAGTGTTGTATTCTTTAATTTTACAACAGTTTACAGTTTACAGTTTACATAGTAAATCAAATTGGACAAAAATGCCAATATAACATATATGCCTTTTCTCAGTTCTAATAGAAGCATTTTATATTATAGTAGGGTAGTAAACTCTATGGGTGTGTTCCAATATTTCCTCGATTAATACATTTTTCAAATGACAATAACAAATATGATCAAACGAATATAAGTGAACCAGATTTGTGGCCAAGTCTTATAACTGATAAGTTTGGCATGTTGTGCGTTAAAACCAGACCTATACATCACAAAGGCGTTTTTGATAAGAATGCTGAAGGTACAACGTAAGAACGTAATAACGTTAAGAACGCTGATAGAAAGATCTATTGAGTATAACTTACTATTATACCTGGCCTTCTTTGATTGTGAGAAGGCATTTGACAGTGTAGAGTGGTGGGCAGTACAACGAGCCCTGCAGAAATGTAGAGTGGACTACAGATATGCCGAAATATTACAATTAATATATGAAAAAGGCAGAGATGGTGATACAATTACACGAAAAAACTCAACCAATCTCCATCCAAAGGGCTGTCAGACAGGGAGATTCAATGAGCCCTAAACTGTTCATAACAGTGATGCAGGACTTGTTGGCAAACCTCGACTGGGACGACAGAGGTATTGCAATAGATGGAAGAAGACTGAACCATCAGATGTACACCGACGACGTAGTGCTGATAGCAAACAGTTTTGAATAATTACAGTCAATGTTACTGGAGGTGAAAAGAGAGTCTGAGAAGATAGGATTGAGACTGAACAAGGAAAAAACAAAGATCATGACCAACCAGTACAAGAATAGAAATCACACATCGAAGATTCCATGATAAAACAAACCAACGAATACATCTATTTGGGACAGAGCATTAGATGCGAGAAAACAATCCAGACAGAAGAAATAAAAAGACGCATAAGATCAGCATGGCGAGCCTTCGCCAGGCACAGCGGCATCTTGAGAAACCAAAAAATTCCCTTAGTACAGAGAAGATCCGTTTACAAACAGTGTGTGCTCCCTGTTCTTACTTATGCCGCACAAACATGGTCGTTGACAAAAGATCTGACGGATAAACTCGTGAAAAACCGAGTGAGAAATGATGATATTCGTCAAAGAACAAAACTAATAGATGTAAACCAACACAGCAAGCTTCCCTGAAATGGAGTTGGGCAGGACACACACTAAGACAGAATGACGGCAGATGGAATAAACAGATCCAATATTGGAGACCCTGGCTGGGAAAAAGAAGCAGAGGCCGCCCACAGACAAGATGGAGAGATGACTTAAAGCTAATAGCGGGACTAACTATGGAGACAAACAGGAGAGGCCTATATCCAACACTGGATAACAAAGAGCTGATAAAGAAGAAGAAGAAGAAACAGTGCCACAAGGATATTACATTTATGGCAAGAGCAGCGCGAGGACTGAGGTTAAAAATCGCAGTAGAATATTCTTGTGGAGCTTCCATGTAAATTTGTGCCCTATCACCAACAAAGATTTTGAAGTAAACACATGTATGGTTGGGACAATGAAGCTTCTAGGTCTTGGTAGACATGGAATAAATATGTTTTGTGGGATCATGGATATGGCCAACAGGATATCAAAAAGCACTTATTGTACATGTCTTGAAAGCTTGCACGATGGAACAAAAATGGTATACACATTATTCACAAAAAAAGCTGTAGAAGAAGAAAAAGAAATGAATTTGCAGGCGAAAAATACGATGCTTCACTTGACCATTTCTGGTGATAGGCCATGGCAGAAACAAGGCTTTAGTTCATTATTTGGTGCGGTAACGCTAATAGGAAAATTTAGTAATAAAGTGCTCGATATTTGTATAAAATCAAAGTCATGCAAATCATAAAATACTATCAAACAGAAAGCAATAAGAATTTATAAACAGATAAAGGAACAAGAACCTTCTACATCGGCACAATCAACTCATGATAAGAGGTTTTCCGCAAGCACAGGTTGGCTAACGGGATTTCTCCAAAGACATGCACTTCATAACATAAAGATCAAGGGCGAAATTGCTTCTGGAGATGAGAAGGCTGCCAAAGAATTTCCTCTGAAACTTGCAAAAATTATTGCCGATAGTGGATACGTTCCAGATCAGGTCTCAATGCAGACGAAACTGGTCTTCTTTGGAAGAAAATGTCGAACAGAACATATGTGGCCAAATCGCAAAAGAGTGCTGGTGGTTTTAAAGCACAGAAAGATCGAGTTAAATTTTTATTTTGTTGTAACGCTTCAGGACACCGGACACTGAAACACTTGCTTGTCAATCTCGCACTCAAGTCTCAATGAAAGGTGTCGATTTTGATACATTACCGGTTTATTAATGGTTTAATGGTTTATTAATGAATGGTTCAATAAATATTTTGTCTCAGAAACTAGAATATATATGAATGAAAAAGGCATGGAATTCAAAGTTCTTCTGATTATAGATAATGCACCTGGCCATCCAGAGTTGAAACATGAAAATGTACAAGTTTTGTTCCTGCCACCAAATATGACATCCCTAATCCAACCGCTGGACCAAGGAATTATCACAACATTCAAAACCTACTACATCAAGTGAACATTCCAATATATTTTGGAAGCAATGGACAAGGATAGAACCCTTACAGTAACTGATGTCTGGTAAAAGTTTTCTGTTAAGGATTGTGTAACATATGCTGCTTTGGCATTAGCTGAATTACGTCTGTCAACCTTAAACGCATGTTGGAGAGAGCGATTTGGCCAGAATGTGTTAAAAGTAACAATTATGTGGCTCCAAATACGAACGAGTATCCCTCTATAATCACATTGGCACACGCAGTTGGTGGAGATGGGTTTGATGACTTGGCTGTTGAAGACATCGATGAACTGTTAGTTGACAAAGTTCTTGGCGAAGACGAAATAATACAGGATGACCTAGAGAATGTTGAATTTACAGAAAGCAGTGATAGTGGTGAACCAGTTCAACTCACTGCAGGTTTAATTCAAGAAGGACTTGAACTTGCAAATAAATTAGGAAACCTTTTCTTCACAAACGATCTGCTGTGAACTGAAGTTGTGTATGACTCCTTATAAAGAATTATATAAAGAGCTAGCAAAAACTGGATCACAACAGCTCATAACAGATTTTTTTGTTGTCAGAGATATCGAACCAGTACGAGAATGTTCTGTTCTTGTTGAAGATATCACAGACAGAACCCCAATATTGCAAAGTGATACAGCGAATAAAGCTAGTTTATTAATCACCTTCACTGTTTTCAATTTCACGTTCTTGGATTTTTGTTAATTTTTATTTTGTTTTATTTTTACTTTAAGAATTAAATTAAATGGATTATATTAGTGTTTTTATAAACACTCTCATTACATACACAACTGTTTTTTTAACTCCTTTTATTTCATTCATTTTTTATAGGTTTTAAGGATATGGAACCAATCACCTATTTTTACATATACCCAATGTTTTTTACACGTTTTTTTTTGGAACGTATCTACTATATATTCTTATGCTTCTATTATGGAACCATATGATTTTTTCACATGATTGAATGAAGGAATAAATTCTCTATAAAATAGGTTAAAAAATAATGTATGATTCCATTTAAATGAAAAAAGTTTTGGTATAATTTTTGGAAAAACTGCAACTGGGTTTGTTAAATTTTTAAATTCATTTTACAGCCTTCATTACTCAGATTAAGGTTGATTAAAATGTTTTTCTTCAACCTCTCCAAATATGTGATATACAGTAGATATCGTTTCTAACGATATTGGATATAGCGATATATCGGTTATAGCATCGAAATGTTAAGGTCCCGGTATAAACTACATTGTAGATGTATCATTTGTAATGATGATCGGATATTGCGATGGAACTGATATAACGATCCAAAAACGTACTCATATTTGATACCAATTATCGTATATAACGATGAACGGTGGTCAATTCTCTAGCGAGCTCTCAGGGAATTGCCGAAATCTGTAGAAATGACACAGTGGTGGTGTTCTGTTTAGTGCTTAATATATCCTCGATCTGCGAACAGCGTCAACAT
>JAWQRJ010003586.1:0-11896 GCA_033557515.1 Diorygopyx duplodentatus | reverse complement strand
ACATAAATTTAGCCAATGCACTTATATGGATTACAGCTGCTTAGAAAAAGGTATCTCCTGCTACAGTTAAGAAATGTTTTTCCAAGGCCGGATTCTCTGATGTTATCCAAGAAGATACAATGTTTGATGAAGAATACGAAATACCCCTTGCTCAACTCTATCCTACAGTTCGTAACCAAATTGTGGATTTAGATGAATATGCTTCTGTTGATAGACATGTGCCTACAGAGAGCCCTAACTTCAGTATTACAGAAATTGTTGAAGAATTGTGTTGTAATGATGAAGAACATAACTCTGATAATAGTGATATGGACGAATGTGAAAATCCAAAATCTACTTTATCTAGTATGAGCGAAGTGTGTGCAGAATTAAGAGACATACAGAATTATTTATTGTGTAATAACAATTGTGAAATTTTTATGGATGTTTCTCGCATTTTTACTTACATGTGAAGCTGCAGTTTTTAAATCGAAGCTAAAAAATGTAAAGCAAACAAAGATTGAAACATACTTTAAAAAAGCTTAACAAATTATGTTTTTTCGTATGAATATTTTGTATTTATATAATATTTACTTTAATTAATAAAATAAAGAAAAAAATCTTAAAAACCAATTATGTATTTTATTTGTAAGACAAAAAAGCTGCCAATTACGATCACCTTTATATAACGGCCAATATTTTTTCTTTTTTTTGGTGGCCGTTAGTGGCAGGTTTTACTGTATACTAAATTTCCATCATCCCCCTTTAAGTAGTGTAGACGTTAAGAAATCATTTTCTCTATACAAAAATTTATTGTCATCCAGAATTAAGAAAGAAATTAATTATTTTTGTTTTCTGAGCATAAACACATGAACATGTACTATACTGATACAGGACTGCGCACTCTACAATGTTGTATATACGCCTATAAAGAGGTGGTAGATATTTTTAAATTTGCAGAAAACCACTGCAGGTAGCTTTTTAAAATTCTCAATTATTAAACATGTTGTTTTGTATGCAAACTACGAGTACAGAGTATAAATAAACATTTAAAGTGATTATTACATTTTAATACCTAGTATTAGCCTAAAGCCTAGCATAACGCCACACACACGGAAAGATTTATCGATAACCATAAATTGTATCAAATAATCCTTATATAAATTGGTTAATAAACTTTATCGGATAAGTTGAACGTTACCAACTAATGGACCGATAAATTATTGTAAGAAATATGGCTAATCAAATATTTTATGCATTTATGTTATTTACAGTGATATGATTGAACGAATACAACGCAAGGAACGAATTTCCTGTTACTTGAACTACAATTAAGCGAGATCTTGGTTAGCCTGTACTTTATAAAGATCATTAGTCGTCAAAGATGGTTCACCACGAAGTGGTAATTAAATGTCTGTTAATTAATGTCTGGTAATTAAAGTTTTCAATTAAAGGGCTAATAGTTATTTTCATTAAATACTTCGATCTGAAGAGACGTTCTATCACCTGTAACTAAACGAAAGTTGCTTCGGGTTATTTTTATCTCTTCCATTAATGTTGTCACTTGAAAATGTCAGGATGTAATTGGAAACTTTATACTTGGAAACTGCGGGAACAGTGTCCACCTCTAGGTGTGTGCTTTTAGCGCCACCTCACGGCACATACGAGAACTGACTGGCTGATTTCTTCGCTGCACGACCTGTCAAATATGTTTATATCCTGTTTTCTAAAAGGATCACTATAAAAAAAATTACTAAATTCACCATAGTGAGTTCCTGGGCCACAATCCTCTCGCGTGACTTATTTGTGCCATAAATAGCCATTATTACTCTTTCTTTTTGAAGCAATTTTTCCATGTAAATTTCCACGTAACCCTTTCAGAAGCCATATGCCCTTTCCATGGGTTTGCAGATGAATTTTTGATGGATTACGGTGTTTGCCGACTTCTGAGAATTACGGCAATCGATGGGGGATTAATAATAAATGACGATCGTTTCAAATCTGCCCCAAAATATCTATTCGCCTCGGGAATAAAATTAATCGATGCAGAGACATTCCTTTCACAGTTAGGTGAGGGCGTCTATAAATCAATTTTTCCATTTCGCTCGGTTTAAGGTGAAGACACAAAATAGGCGATAAAGGGGGCTATTAGAAATCGTACTGTTAATTATGTGTACGCGTTAAGTATTAATAATGAGTGTATATGCATTATTGCATTAATGTGTTTGAAATTCTAAATTAGACAAGTGGGTTGCAAAAAACAAACATTGACTACGTTATTAGAACATATCGGAATCTAGGAGCGTAAACTCGCTTCCCGCAACCTCCAAGTTTGAAGTCGAAACAGAGAACATATGTCGATTGCAATCGTTAAAAAAACGTTGAATATGAAGGTTTAACTAATTCTTAAGTTCCATAAAAACCACTTTTGGCCCGACTTGTGTGTTTCTGGTCTAAGAGACGAGCTAAAGTTTTGATACACCGTCCCACATATAAATCAATAGACGTTCAAATTAACCGTCATGAGGTAGTCTGCACAAGCTCGCGCAAAAGTTCCATTATACAGAGTGTGCATTTAGTACTTCGATCTTTGATTATAGGTTTGGCGCTACTTGGATAAAAAAATGAATTAGGCAATATTAGAAATGAGGTTGAAGAAAGTATATTAAAAAAAACTGATTTGTTGTAAAAATTTAAGTGACATCTTAGCAAGGGTCGTTTTATTCACGATTAGTGTTGAAACTAATAATTTTTATGCAGGGTGTATTTTTTCCATTTTTTTTTAAATTAGTGTCAATAGAATATTTAATTTACCAAATAGTCTACCTTTATCCTAATAGTAATAACAGAGACCAAACTTCGTAAGCAAAAGTTGGCCATGATTTTCTTCAATGGGATTCTCACCACTTTGATTTATTTTTGAAAATGCCTTACCTCCAGAAAAAGGAATTCCGCCTAACGAATTTCCAGTTTATTTTTGCGGGTTCCAAAGTTAAAGAAAGTGATTCGAAATAAATGAAAACTAATTGAATTTATGTAAACTAAGTAACGATTTCCATAGAGAGGACATTTTAGATCGTTGTTCGATTTACACCAAGCATATGGCTTTAGGGTGAGTACAGTGATCCCATTATGGTCTTCATAAGTAGAGATGGTACATATCTGGTACAACTATTGATTATACGGTTACGAATTATTACCGCGACTTGTGTGAATATGACGTTTTTAAGCCTCATATTGCAGATTATCTTGCTGGTAGATTGGTACATGATTTCATGTACTGAAATTAAATCACAAAATTATATTGATGATGGCTCTACATAGATATTGTTAATATTGTTCAATTTCGTAATTTGTTACGGCGTCTATTGCACTGGAATATTATCTGCTTATTATACCCTGGCTTAGTCCATAATTGCATTCAATATCTTGATCTGCGATAGAGCGACTGATTGGTACAGGATATTCCTGGCTGAAAAAAAGAATAATAACTACTTAACAATAAACACTAACTTTTTCCACAAAAATTCTTAACGTATACAGGGTGTCCAAAAATTAAGTCTAAATAATTACGAATTTTAAACGGTGATAACCTGCTTAATTTAAATGAATACCCTATATTTTATACTAAGAATAGATGTAAAATTTAATTGTCTATTTAATTATGCTTCCCTATACATAACTCTTCATGTTTTGCTAGAAAACGAACATTTTTCAAAATGTAAACTGATTTTAACAAATTTAATATTTATCAGGTCACCTATGGCATTTTGATAAGGCGTTCTATTATTATATTTATTTAGCAGTTATTTATGTTTACGTCAAAAGTGTTTCTATGCAAATCATCTTTGAGTGGCAGTGTTAGATTTTGATTTTTGTTCTTTTCATTCAAAATGAATGTTTATCCAAACGAAGAACGGATCGGTGTGGTGTTTATTCTTGAAGAATGTCTGCAATACTGCTCAAAATCACCCAAATAAAGTTTTTAGAAAGACTGTTTGTTGGTTCAATGTAGACAGAGTGGAAGTGTGCAGCGCTAAAAATACACGAAAAGGAAACCTGTGACAAGAACCGAGAATATTGAATTTGCGATGATTGCTTCTGTAACCGAAAAACCTCATACAGGTCAAAACCAAACTACGCAAAATACCAACATTAGGCATCCGTATAAAATCCAGCTTCACCAAGAATTTTTTGAAAACTATTTTGCGAAACGGGTTGAATTTTGTATCCGGGTGTTAGACAAAGTTGCAGAAAATGAAAACTTTTTTAATTTTGTTGTGTTTAGTGATGAATGCATGTTTCACAACAATGGATCTGTTAACAAACATAATATTCATTAATACATTCGTATAATAATTGTACTCTTTTGGTATTTGAATGTTTTATTAAATTATTCCTCGTACTGTACATGTTTCGATATACCATATAATTTCTTGCGCGTTTTATGACAATGTGCAATGTTTATGTTTGAACGTTCTCAAGTCTGTTTGAGTGAAATTTAAAATTGTAAAATGAAGTAGGTTAACTTACTTGTCAGATTGGTTTTGTTAATTGCATAAAATATGTTGATCTTCGTTGAACTTATTATTCATTAATGGTGCGTGTAATTGTATTTTGATAACAATGTGTGTCATTCTTTCATTCTGGTATTTAAATTTTGTTGGTGTCGCCAATAATTTAATGTTATAATGTGAAATGATTATCGTGTGTGGAATTGGTAACTTTACACTTTATATATTTGTGAAGAAAAATGAAGTGTTATACTTGTATGTAATGGATTAGTTTATCTGAAAAGAACGGGTTGTGTTAGATTAAAGGTTGATTATTTAGAGATCTATTTAATATTACTTACTTATTTCGTCTGAGAAGTGTTGTAAGTTCCTTCAAATATGTTTTTAAATACTGAATGAAGTTAATTTAATGTAATGATGATGGAAAATTTGTAATGAGTGTTGAATTATTTCTACCTCGTGCTTGTAACTTAATGGAGACTGCGCAGAATCTGTTTTGAGAAAACCTGAAGCGGGAGGTTACGCGGCAAATTAAGTTAATTTTAAATGAGTATGGATGGTGAAGGGATTTATATAATGGAGTTTTAATCGGGCAAATCTGATCATTTAAGCAAATTAAATTAGGTTTTTTTTGTATGAATTTATCTATTTGATAGATCTCTAGTTGTTCAAGAGTCTTGCCTTTGTTTTTTTGATGTACTAATTTTGTATTTTTATGTGTACCAAATAGGTGATTATTGGCGATGAAATGATTTGCGAATTTAGAGTCTTTATTGTTTTTATGTTCTTTGATTCTTTTCTCTATTGTTCTGTCTGTTTCTCCGATATATGTGGCTTGGCAAGTGTCACAAGATAGTGCATAAACTCCACTTTTTTGTAACTTATTAATAATCTATTTTGAATTAACCAATTGATTACCTATTGTGTTGTTTGATTTGAATGTTGATGTATTTTTGTTGTATTTTTAATATCTTGTTGTTGATTGTTTTGAGGGGGAAACCGTTGTATAGAGCAATCTGTTCGATGATATCAATTTCCTTTTGGATGGCATGTTGATCTGTTAAGTTATTACATAATCTATGGATGCATTAAAAGCTGCAAATTTGTGATTTAAATGGTGGTGTGAATTATAAGGGATTAGATTTTGTGTCTGGGTTGGTTTTCTAAAAATTTACATATTAATTTTGTTATGAGTTTTTATTAAGGTGAGGTCGAGGAAATTTATAGTATTAAATTAGTTTTCGAATCCTATTGTAAATTGTATTTTCCGATGTATTTTGTTAAACGTGTGAAACATTTTATGAATTGTTGGTTATATTGTTGTTTTTCCAAATGACTATGATATCATCTACATATCTTTTCCATAACAGTATATTGCCTTGGTTGATATTAATGTCGTTAATGATCTTATGTTCTACGTGATCCATGAATATGTCGGCTAATATGCTGCTTAGTGGTGATCCCATAGGGATACCATCTTCCATTGTATAATATTGGTTATTAAAGGAGCATTAATTTTGTTCTGTACATAATTGCAGTAAAAGATTGATGTTTTCTATTGTTTCCTTATCCTCAAAATAATCTGATATGATTTGTTTAGCTAATAGGAGGGTCTCTTTAATTGGAATAAGTGGTATAAAGGATTTTGACATCTAGTGAAAATATGGTGTAGTTAACTGGTAATTGTAATGTCTTTATGATATTTGTGACTTCTTTATTATTTTTGATGATGTGTTTTGTAGTATATTGTACAGTATTTTTGATCAGTCTGTTGAGTGTTTTTGCTATTATGTGTGTTGGTGAATTAATGGCGTCTAATAGAGTTTGGGTAAACCGTGTAATCTGGGGATTCTATAGTTCATGGGTGTAATGTTGTATAAATTAATGCCTAATTGAGTTAATGTATGTTTTGTTTTTTAATAGTTTGTTTGGTTTTATTATGAAATGCATGAATAAGATTTTTAGTTAAAATTTTAAAATTATATATAAAGTCATAAAATTATTAATTTTTCGTATATAATCATTATGGATCATCAACACCAATCCTGCATTTTTGTCTGCTTTCATGATTACAATATTATTGTCTTTAACTTTCTTTTTTAAATCTTTGAGAACGTTCAACTCACAGTTTCGTATTTGGCGTGTGTGACCGTATGTGGTTTTTCTTCTTTCTTGTGTCCTTTCATGATGTTTCAGTAATTGGATGATGTCTCATCATAGTAATTATATTCATTACTATTCTAATTAAAATTCGCATCAATTTAGAATAATTAGCAATCAGCACAGATGGTCACTGAATGGGGTGGAATAATGGAGGATATTTAATTAGTCCTTATTTTTTTCGAACACGATTTAAATTGAATAATATTGGTTTTGGATTTTTTGATAAATTATTAATTATTAATAAAAGACATTCCCGCAGACATAAGGAGATCGATGTGGCTGCAATTGGATGGAGCTCCACCACACTTCCATCGTGGAGTCCGAGAATTTTTAAATGTGTATTTTGAAAACCGATGGATTGGAAGAAGTGGATACAAAAATTGGCCACCCAGACCACCGCACTTAACTCCTCCGGATTTCTGTTTATGGGGATACGTAAAGGGAATCGTTTATGACACCCCTCCAACAACACCAGATAATATGAAGAAGCGCAGAAGTAAAAACACAAATCTCGTCATTATTTAGATTTTTGAACATCCTGTATACTTTAGGAATTGACATAAAAATTTCTTTTTATAAAGTCTTACCCCCTCATCTCATTAGAAAATGATATGTACCAAAAATTATTGAGATCTGACCACTTTTACTATGTGCTCAAGCCATAAATAAGTACCAAAATACAAAAAACAATGTGAATTAAAGTACAGGTGAAAGCTTTATTAAACAAAGCTTAAGTACAAATATATCCAATTATAACTCATTAAGTAAAATTTGTAAAGTAATAGGCATTGTTGTGTTGGTGCTGACTCAGCCAGGCCATGGACAACAGTACCCTTTCATACTTTCCTGATGCCAGCAAAGCGTTTTCGGTGCTCTCTCATAACTTGCAGAACAAGCTGAGCCTGGTCTTCATCCTTTGTAAGTAGGCCATTGTATTCATTCATTAAAGCTACACCTCGTTCAGCTGTATCGTTACCCGAAGGTGCTTGATTGAAGGTTCCGTTTTGAGGTAGTCCTCATTTGTGGTCCAGGTCTGGGAGTCATCACTCAAGAATGACTTTGGGATATCTAATATGTGAAAAAAATTAATAGTGTTCCTTGTAACAAATGAGCAAGGCAGTGATCTATCAATATTTGCCTGGTCCAATTGAATTTTTCTTGGTGGATGTTCATCCGCCTGTTTTTCTAATGCGTTCACCATAGCTCGTTTGTCAGCAATATCAAGCTGCCTGTCAAAAAATGCAAAGGCAACAAGTCCTTCGCTTAGATACCAAAGATGTCCAGAGAGTTTTTCAATGCTCCTTTCGCTGCAGGCGTGGAACTTAATGCTAGGGCCGTCATAAGTAGTAAATCATTACCAGGAGCAAGAGTAGGAAGTCGTGACTTAAACCATGATTTGACATAAAACTCAATCCCAAATACCCAGAAGTCTCGAAGGCCTCGTAACTCCTTAGCAGAGAGCTGAAATGATTCTCTGAATATAAAAACCTTTAAAGCATAAATTAGTCTTACCATAAAACGTGCACGATGTATTGCACCTGGTTTAGAGAAATGAACACCACGACGTGGAACTTCTCCCTGAAACATAATTGTTAATTCGGGAAGTTCCTTGTAGTCATCGCGTGGTTCTCTTGTAACCCCGTTCCTCAGCAAAATGGATTACAGAGTTCTGCACACGTTCCAAAGCTGTCATTACAAACTCATCTTTACTTCCACAAATATAATTACTTGGATCTATATTCACCCAAAATGACTTAAATCGTTTGAAAAGCAAAATTTTAGGCCCACATGAAGGTCCCATTCTGACATGAAATTCTTCCTCCAGAATAATTTCATGGATATGATGTCTGCATGGAAGGTACAAAATATCTTGTTCGAGTTGATCTTCGAACAGGACACAAGCTCCATTCTTCTGGCCAGTATTGCTAGCTGTAGTGTCAAAGCTGAAAAAGCATCATTACTGCATCCAGCAAAGCATTTGTTGTTGCCTTACCAGTTCCAGAAGGCAGTTTAAGAACACATAATAATTGATCAGTATTACACCCAGAAACTATGATTGGCAATCTGTCAACCTTATCATCTCCCATACGATCCTGCATTAACTTGCCATCCCAGTGCAGGGTGAGGGGTTTATTTGACTGAAAGCATCTTAATTCTTTTGTTTGTTGTACACGAACGGTGGATGGAGGATTTTCGAGCATCGAGGAACGGTGGATGGCGGATTTGCGGAGGGCATAATCGTCAATATCTTCGCCAGTAGCACTAAGAACTGCTGCAATTGTGTGCACAGAATATCGAAGACTTGTTTTTGTGCTATCAAGTGATGACAGAACACTTGGACTCAAAACAGACTTCTGGCATCTTCCGTTCTTTGATTTAAGCTTACGTCCCTTTTGTACTGGTACTTCGTCTTCAGAATTAGATGTTTCTGTTCGTCAGAGCTTCAGAGGATGATTCCAATGACATCCTTTTCATATATGCTTTCCTGAGTTTTTGATTTCTGTGCTCTAGCAGATTTAGTTTTTCTCTTTCTTTCTATAGCCTGTTCCTTTTTGGCAAGGTTTCTATCAACTCCTACCATGCTACCTTTTCTTCCTTTCTCTCTTTGGGTCCTTTCTTCTTCTGCTGGTCTTTTCTTCTTGTCCTCTGTAATTGTCATCAAATTTATGGCATCTTGGTGAGCAACATCAAATAGATCATTTAATGGTTCCTTTGCAATTTGTGTATATGTTTGCTTTGTTTTATTCCTTTTAAGACCTTCCCGTTTCCTAACCAATGCCTCAAGGTGCTTAATGGCATGTTGTATTGGCCTCATTGGAATACGAGCTTTTTCCCAAAATATTTTGTCTGACTCTATTGTCTTAGTGGCAGCAGCATGTTTTGTTTTTGAAGATGAAACATTGTGAAGGTGCAATCCTAGTATCACCTATTGATGGAAGCTTTGTTCCGTGTAATTCTTCATTCGAAGATCCAATGAGGCACACATCACTCTTGCTTCTTGTAGAAGGTGGAGTTTTTGACATTCTGACAGTTACAGTTCCAGTAACACTGCTGATAATCTTCAATAGTTAGGCACTATTACACTCCTCAACTACTACTCCTCACTTAACTTTACTCAACCTTATAGGTAAAGTAGTGCACTGCACTGGACTAATTATTTAAATCAGAAAAACTTGGTCTGAAAGATTTTGGGCAAAAAAATTCTAAATTGATGGCGAAATTCAACCCACGTGGTTTGATTTCGCATCGTGCTGGTGCGAGATCCAGAACGGTCGGACGTGCAGTATGGCGTTAACACAAGTTATCCGCTTATCTGCCAGAGAAAATCGCATTAATATTCTGGTCACGATTGTGTGAAATCCCCGACATCCCTCAATTATCTAGCATTGTTTTTTAGATTAACACCACCTGCAGAGTAATTTGACTTGACGCGATGTTATATATCTCGAGAATCCTTTAAAAATTCCTAAGGGTAGTTAGGATCCATATAAGAAATGGCATATAAACAGGGAATAGATGTAGTTTATGTGTAATATGTGTCAGATTTTATTCTCCTCCTCTTTTATTCATACGTTTGAACGACTCGGTAAACTTTAACGTGGAAATAGAAGCATTTACATTTACACTTGTATCTGTTTACCCGTCTTATTGATTCACGCCCAATATAAAGGGTCGTGTGATAGTCCTTGTACTCGACCCCTTGGTGTGGGCGGTAAAGCCATTTTGTCAACACACATTGGCAACCTCCAGACGTCCAGGGACACGAAACGGGAACAAACGCGTGCGGTTGCATCGTACGAAGTGACGTCTACGACCAAGAGGACAAACAACTATTGCAAGTCGCGGGGTTGTTGACGACGAATGGAAGGGTTCGGTAACGGAACCCGCGACGTTACGTAGTGCGTTCCGGTGTGGGCTGTCGATGACACGGTGGAAAAGTTTTGCAATCCCCGGAGCCTGCAGCCGCTCCCGTGGGAGGGACTAAACTGCTCGGGTTAACCGCGCGGTACAAAGTTTAGCGCGATAATATCCCGATTCGGCCTGTGGTATAATGCGTTCTGTATAATCTTACGCCGGGTCGAGCTTTGAAGACAAATTTTACACTGCGGGCGATTAAACCGCAGAAGACGTGGACATATTCCGTTTACATTGTTCATGCTTATTTTTGGCTATGCTTTTATAGAAAGAAATATTGTGAAAACTTAATAACTTCAATTCAAACTTATACTTCACTATGTTTGGCCGATGACTTGTGACATGAAAAATATTTGAAATATACATGAAATAATATTTCAGTTTCCCAAATACTGTCTATGTTTAATTAACAATTATTTACTTATTCGGCTGTTTTTTTAATCAAACTTTACTTCACTTGCAAGTTCTTCCAAGTTTGAATTCAATTTTGTTCAACTCCCTTCAACTCCCTCTGCTTCTGTGATCTTGACAGCGAGCTACCAGCCCAATTAGGTTTTGCGGTTAAGTCGTGCGTATTTTTAATTTTTACACAAAACTTACCGGCGTGAGAAACCTACGAAACGTTGTAAAGGCGAGTTGCCATCGGTGTAGAATGGACGTATGGAGATATCATCGTGAAATCATTTTTATTTATTTCACCGAACTGGCGCAGGCTGGTAGGTAATTCGCGTCGTAAGCATCGAGGAAATTCGCACTATCGTACTTCTGTGTATAATTAAACGGAACGGTTCAAATTTATTCAATGCATTCAGTCCAGCCGATGCCACCAAATGTGCAGTAACATTGAGGCACACACAATCTCATCAAAATACGAGAAAATATGAGCTTTGAAGATAATTAATGAGCTTAATAATGGAACAAATAAAAAGCTGTTTTATTGACAAGTTGTTTTTTTAACAGATTTGAATTCATGAACCCGGTTACCCATAAACATTGTTTAGGTGATTTAAGTAATTGATTTTAAAGTAATTACTTAAACGAACTAAGGATAAATTATAAACCAACTATATTTAAATAGTAAAATTTAATGAATTCAAGCATCAACTCATGCACATTTGTAAATAGTTGATTCTTGAATTAATTAAATTTTACTATTTAAATATAGTTGGTTTATGATTTATCCTTAGTTCGTTTAAGTCAGTGGTTCCCAAACTCTTTTGTTTCATAGACCACTTTCAAAACTTTGCTGGGTCCGGTGGACCCCCTGCAGCTAAATTACTAGATATTTTCGAAATCTCGGAAAAAAAGTGAAGATTAGATCTATT
>JAWQRJ010003585.1:0-11897 GCA_033557515.1 Diorygopyx duplodentatus | reverse complement strand
GTGTAATGCACCGTTGATAATTAAAAATATATATATTGTAAATTCAAATCGCAATCGAATTAATGTATCAATTAAAAATTGCAATGCTATCTGTAAGTGAGAGTCTGAACTGCAACTGTGAGCTGTGAGCGAAAATTCCGTGTATGTTGGGGGGTTGAGGAGAGAAATACAGGAATGAGAAATAGTACTCCCACACTACAATTTTTCAAGATAAACGCGAGATGGGGAATCCCCCGTTTATGCGGCCGGTACGGCGCGCGTCTCTTAATTTACGCTTATATTCTCAGTTTGCAATCTACACTACTTAAATAAATGTATGCATTTAAACTTTTACGTTCTCACACTACTGTTTTTCGGAACAATTCGGGACAAATGCTATACATTCGGGACCAAAAAACGAGTTGTAATAAATCGGGACAGGGACTGAAAATTCGGGACTGTCCGGGGAAATTCGGGACGTATGGTCACCTTACATTAGAGCACTTTTTAGAGCAGTATTTTACAACAAATTTTAACCAATCACACATGTTCTAGAAAGAGAATTTCAACTAGCTGTGGTAGTAAAAAGAAAGCTTAACAATATTTGGTTGAATAAAATAAGAAAGATGCAGGACATATTTCTCTGCTCATTTTTAAAACTCATACACACCGCAACGCTGCACGCCACTCATTCGCGTTGATAACCCATTCGACTTTAATTAACATCTCGCTCGAGATGGCCTGTCAAAGGAGCAGAAGAGCTCTCCTTTCATCGATAGCGATGCGGCCGGCAAAAAAATCCGGTAATCATAAATGTAGGTACCTCGCGCGACCTTGAGAATTTTCAATTGTTTCGCGAACGGAATGCATCGAAGACGACGACGACGTTGCGGCCGCGATGCGAGAAAAGTCCATTATTGGCCAAGGCTATCGGCCGTAATTGATTTAATTATTCTCGGGCCGCGATGCGAATTCAAAAAATGCGCCTGTTATAATTTCCACTGCACATAGATATCCGAACGCTTCGTACCCGATTAGATAGATATTACTTAGAGGATCGGGGCGCCCGACTGGGGGGTCCGCCGCGGTCCCCTGGACTCCCCCCGCGCGCGCCCTGCCAGTACCACCGCGGCCAGGGCAGGATTCAGGATTCTATGTGCGCCGTCACTACGAATAGTGTTTGTAAAAAATGTCTGTGGTAGTTTACTTCATGCCATGTCGGGATTGTGAAGAGAGTTATATGGGTCAGACATCGTGTTGGTTTATTTTAGTTTATGTGAGGGGACTTTTAACTACAACTGTTCTTTTAGTTATATATCTGCACTTCAAACTGACGCATCCACTTAGTTAACATTACTTTAAGTTTATTATTTTTGCTTTAGTCGGTTTTTGGTACCAACCCTCTCATTTCTCCTTTCTCTTTTAGACCTTGTGCCTCGAGTTGTTCCCCCCGAGTCCGTCGCTGCACCCGCCGCGGTCACAATTACAGAATTGTTGCGTACGTTTGCGCGCACCGGTTATTTCTAATTATTTTAAAAGAGATAAAATATCCGCGGATGTTCCTAGAAGCCGGACAGCGCACCGGCAACGGTCGCATCATACCACCGACACCGGTGGCTCTCGGCAGTTCACCGGACTGAGCGTTGCCCACTTTAATACCATCCATTACTGGATGTATTATTATTACATGCGTTCGGGCTATCAGCGCACAAGTAAAAATACCTTCCAGCAGAAATACCTCGGGAGCCGTCCGCATTTATTTCGCGAAATTATTGGGAAGTCTTCTTGAGCTTCATGTTTTCAAGCCACCGTGTGTGTGCCGTAGACCGTTATCTTGTTGTGAAGAAAAGATTCGTTATAATGTAACACGAAAATTGTTTATTACAATTTTTTCACATAGGGTAATTGCGTCAAATAACTTAAACTTCACTAAATTTAGACATTTAGGGAAGTTTATTTCAAAAATCTTGGGTGTACCACAATTTCTTCGAAATTGATCATATTTAGATTGTTATAAAACAAAAACTACGTAAAATATTTCGAAACGGCTTTTACTACGTGAAAGCCCAATGCTAGTACTATATAAAACACATCTACAATTTGCATTTCAATTGTAATTAAATTTTAATGACTAAACCTACACGCATTGCCTCCTTACGTACTTTGTTTCTGCTGATCTTCATACCTAATAAGTAGACATAATCTAGGCGCCAAGTGGACGACAATAGAAAACGAGTGGTTACGACGTTCTTCTATAAGAGGAGAAAGACCGTCAATAAAAATCCCGTCTCTAAAACACGCACCATCTGTAATAGTTGGTTACATTTAGGCGCGCACGTTTAAATGATGATAATGCGCCGGTTGACAAAGAGCGCTTCATCACAGCCGTCAACCTAAATACCTGCAGGTTTCTCTATAAGGGCACAAGTTTAAATGTAGGCAATCCCAACCTGCGAGCGCCTAATGTTGCGACATAGTTCACTCTGCAGCGCGGCCACTTTGAGAACTCAGGTCGCAAACTTATAAATAAGTTGTTCCGATTTCTTTTTGTATTTCGTACTTTTTATTTTCGTCATAGTTATTGTTAGAGAAGGCACAGTTGATGAGTCGTGTATAAACATAAAAACAATCCACCGTTTGTTAGAGACAATATAACCGCAGGTATTTTCACAGCTTGCAGTGAGGATTGTAAATTTTATTGACTATAAAAGGTGTGAGTTTAATGCAAAATGTATGCGGGCAGTGCTTCAGATTCCGCGTCACGAGAAGAATGAAGTTGAAGTATAAAACTAAAAGTCTCCTCTAAATCTCAACGGTTGAGATGTGAACCATATGTAAACTGCGTATCTTTTCTGTTATCTTTTTGAACTCTTAAATTAATTTGGTTGAATAAAAATCAAGTTAATGCCAAAATGATTATAATTTAATCTAAATGAAAATGACGCTAGGAATATTCCGACTATCTCCGTGGCGAACAGCAGTTTTCTTCTAAAAATTTATCACAACAAAAACTTCAGTTACTTTTGTTAATTTATTCTTAGTAAAATTCCGCAGCATAGCAATGTTGGTGTGTACAGTCATAACTCTACATCTCGACAAGACTACAACTCCATCTTGAAGATACGTTCTCGGCGAACTGCTGCTCGTGGCCCAGCTTGATGGCGGCCTCCTTCAGCGTGCTGTGCTCTTTGTGCGCCGTCTTGGCGATCTCCGCCGCCTTGTCGTAGCCCACGTGCGGGTTCAGCGCCGTGACCAGCATTAAACTCCTTTCCATGATCGCTTTGATCGCTTCGGTGTTGGCCTCGATGCCGCACACGCAGTTCTTCGTGAACGCCTGGCAGCTGTCCCCGATCAGCTTGGACGAGCGCAGCACGTTGGACACCATCATCGGCTTGAAGACGTTCAGCTCGAAGTGACCGGTGGCGCCGCCCACCGAGTACGCCACGTGGTTACCCATGACCTGCGCACACACCTGGAAAGATCAGTGAAAACGAACGTTTGCTCGCTGTTGATTACGGCAAAACTGGGAAAGATGTTTGATAAGGCCGTCCAGAAGCATTACAAAACTTACCATCGTTATGGCCTCACACTGTGTGGGATTGACCTTGCCCGGCATTATGGAGCTACCAGGTTCGTTTGCTGGCAGTGATAGCTCTCCGAGACCGCACCGCGGTCCAGATCCCAAGAAGCGAATATCATTGGCGATCTTCATTATTGAACAGGCCACCGTGTTGAGTTGACCGGAAACTTCGACCATGGAATCGTGTGCAGCCAGAGCTTCAAATTTATTTGGAGCAGTGACGAAAGGAAGGCCGGTGATTTCAGCTATGCACCTTGCAGTTTTTTCAGCAAACCCCTTCCGGGTGTTCAACCCGGTACCCACCGCTGTACCTCCTAGGGCCAACTCGTAAAGTCTGGGCAAGGCGCTCTTGATCCGATCGATACCGTACGTCACCTGCTGGGCGTAACCACTGAACTCCTGACCCAAAGTCAGTGGTACGGCGTCCATAAGGTGCGTCCGTCCGATCTTGATGATTTTCTCGAATTCCTGCGACTTCATCTCCAGAGCGCACCTCAACGCTTCCAACCCTGGCAGCGTGGTTTGGTTCAATTCCTCGGCGACCGCGATGTGCATAGCTGTGGGAAAGGTATCGTTGCTGCTCTGGCTTTTGTTCACGTGGTCGTTCGGATGGACTGGAGTTTTCGATCCGAGCTTCCCGCCCATCCTCTCGATGGCCCTGTTGCTGATGACCTCGTTGGTGTTCATGTTCGTTTGGGTTCCAGATCCGGTCTGCCAGATGACCAGCGGGAAGTGCTCCTCGTACAGTTCTCCGCAGATCACCTCGTCCGCCACGTCAGATATGGCTTCGGCCACCTTCTTGTCGAGGCCGAAGTCCATATTGACGATGGCGGCCGCCTTCTTCAGTATGCCCATGGCCCTGATGACCTGGGGAGGCATCCTCTCGGAGCTCCCGCCGATCGGGAAGTTCATCACCGATCGCATGGTCTGGCAGCCGTAGTACTTCTTCGCCGGCACCTTCAACTCGCCCATCGTGTCCTTCTCTATCCTGTATTCGTCCGAGTAGAAGCGCCATATTTGAGGGGCGATGGTGCGGGTGGTTTCCAGTTGCTTCAGCAGGACCTTCTTCGTGATGATGGTGTAGATCATATCGAGAGTTATGCGCTAGAAGGTTACTAAGAATAATTTGCTGGGAACGTCAGTAAACCGCGGATGACAAGCGACATGACGGTTGTTTATTTTTTTATGGCTACTTCAAATATGCACTAGAAAACTTGTTGTTTCAGTTGAACTTACATTTTTAGAGATGTTCCTATTTCCAGGATACGATCATAGATACAACCTTCTGGGCAGGAAGGCTCTGTATTATCATTTGTAGCTGAGATGAGCAAACGATAAGTTTCAAGCTCGACAACTCAGCACGTCAAGCGTTAATGCGAAAATCGTCCTTAAATCCTGTTGAGCCACTCATTAACTGCTTGGCCTGTTTAACGCTCAAAGTCGGCTGCAAGTAAACGATTAATTAGTTACAATCTACCAAAGTGTCCACACAACAATTTACCACCAACGTGAAGATATTTGCAAAACATTTTTCAAGCTAATTTCGAGACAAAGTACAACGCTCTTTTCTGATAATTAAAAAAGGAAATAAATCAGTAGTACTATGTGCGTTTCTGAGTACGACATCTGCTCGATAGATCTTGACGATCTGTTTAGCTCCAGAGATAACATTCGCCGTCGCGGCGAATGTTAGAGGGGGGATAGAGCGGTACGGCGTAACGTCGCTGTCATTAACATTCCTGCGGTTGACCAATTCGATAAGCGAAACTGATTATTGCGATAATTTATACGTGCCAACTTTCGCGAATCGTAAAAATCGCACTTTATGAGTCGCGGCGATTCTTTCGCGCGAGGAATGCAATCTCGCGGACTGACGCGCCATAAAGGGGTCCTCTCGGACACTGGAATAATCGGGGTGACTTAGATAATTCCGCGCGAGCCGACCGTCTCGCCGGAGACACAATGTCCAAGGCTTCTATGTTGCCCCATCGTTCGCTCGCCGCTCTAGCTCGCTATTACACCTGTTGAATGAAAACTGGTTGCGTTCCGCACTGAACGTTGCACCAGCTCCGGTCGCAGGGAAATTTCTCGGAGACCGAAATCTAAAATAGACGAACATTCTTAAAACGTTCATATTAGTTATTCCTGACCATCGCTTTCAAAATGTATGTTTCGACAATATATTCGATAAGCGTACAAACGTTGTAGGGACCAATCACTGGCATCGGACTCGTAAAAGTGTCGCCGACACCTATGGGCACAAAAGAGTTTTGCATTTAAAGGCGGGCAGAGTTGTTTATCGGATATAATGGCTGAAATTTGCATTTGTACGTGACGCCGAAACGCTACGCACCGGAATTGTTAATTTCGCTTTGAAATCTTTTCTCACGTATGGCACACGAAACGGTTTGCTGTTAACCTCGCGAATTTTATTGCCGTTTTCGTTGTTTACACGCAGACGTTTCTCCGCCTTCGATTTTCCAAATTAATATCTAAGAACTGGATGTTCGCGCAAGTTCGTTGCTCCGGTCGATTCGGTTCGCGCGAGTGCGCGGCTCGCGAGCGCGAGCGTATTCCGGCGGAGCGCGGAAAGCGGGAATCACGTATCTAATTAACGAGACGGGCGTTTTTAGCGCGCGAGCACCAGATCGCAGCGCGATAACAAAAAGCGGGACCGTAAATTTCGAAAAATCCACGCTCGCTCCGGCTAATACAGTTAGGACGGCGCGGTTCGCACGAGATACGCGCGCCCGTGCAGAATCCGCCCGCCGAGTCCGCCTGGCGGCGGATCAAGTGGGCCGCGGAGGCGTGCGCGTGCGTACGCGGGCGGCAAACTTAACACGCCATTAACATTTCGTCACGTTTGTACCGCGGCACAATAAAGACGGGGCGAGTTATTGCGCTCCGTTCCGTTCCGCGCCGTTTTGCAACTGAAACCGTTCGGCCTGAAAATGACGTCACGTGATGTTGATATAAACTTTTTGTCCTAATTGCTAACAGTACTATTGATCATTTCTTCCTCCCTTTAGTGCATTTCTTCCTCCCATTGCGCTCTCCAGAACCATCCTCACTGCTCTCTCCTTTCTCATGCTTTCTATGTGTCCCAACCATCGTAATCGTTGGCCTTTCACTATTTCCGCTATGTCTGCTTCACCGTCTAGCTCCTGCAATTCACTGTTGTTTCTTCTTTCCCATACGTCATTTACCATTTTTCCGCCATAAATTTTTCTTAGGATCTTCCTTTCCCATATTCGTAACAGGAAATGTTCCTTTTTCCCCTTAGTCCATGTTTCACATACAAAGGTCATTATCGGTCGCAAAACGCTTTTGTAGATTCTCAGCTTTAGCCCCCTTGAGATATTCTTATTGTTCATTAATTCCTTCAATAAGTACAAGATCCGCGCCCAGATCCTTTCCAACAATTTTTGTATCCATTCAATAAGGTCTTCTCCCCCATTCTTCAACATCTCTGCTGTTAAGCAATCACTCCCTGGGCTCTTATTGCTTTTTAGGTTCTTTATTATTTGTTTTACTTCCTGTTTTGTTGGTGCTTTCTCTTCTTTCATTGCTTCATTGCCAACTCGCACTTCGTTGCCTTCTGTCTCCGCTGTGGTTTCTTCGCTGTTCTCGCCACCACTCAGCAATTCTTCAAAATGTTCTCTCCATAGCTCCAGAACTTCCTTCTCTCCTCCGACCAATTTCCCTCTCTTGTCCTTGAAGTATATTGTCCTTGGTTGGTATTCGTTTCTTCCCCTCCTGATTCCCTTGTACATACTTCGTATTTTCCTGTTTTTGTAATCTTCTTCTATTTCGTCTAGCAGTTTAGCCGTGTATTATCTTTTCTTGCTTCGTAATAGGTTCTTGCACTTTTTCCTCTGTTTCCTATATGCTTCCTTTGTTTCCCTGCCCAACATCTCCATTCTTAGCATTTTCATCCTTCTCAATTCTTTTTCGCATTCTGCATTGAACCAGCTTTACTTTTTGTTCTTATTCTTCGCGCTGCTCTCCTGTGCTGCAAGTTTCATTTTGCTGCTTATCTCTTTCCATAAAAATTCTATGTCTTCGTTATCGCTTATCCTGTTTAGTGTATTTTTTAATGTTTCCCTTCTCTTTCCTCCTCTTTTTCCATCCTGTCATTTCTTTGTACTTCTCCCTTCTTTTGTTTGGTATTTTTTCTTTCCGGTATAGGTAAAATATAAGTAGATATATTTTACATTAAAATTTGTACGAATTATGTAAAAATGAGTAATTTGGCGCTAATGTTTATGTGCTTTTTTTGTAATTTTTGTCCTTGATTTCATATTTTGTGCTGATTTGCATCGTTTTTTATTTTTTTTAGAAAAAGATGTTTTGAAAAAATAATGCCAAAGCAGAGAATAAAATGGCAGATTATTTTTCCGTGCCTGTATAAAGCCGCCACAATGTAAGTTATTTAAAGATTAGATCCTTGTTACATTATTGTTGTTCGTAATTTTAGACTGAATGCGACAAAAAATACAATATTAAGCAACATGTGCAAACAATTTTGCATTTTGTAAAAGTTGACAAATAACTAACTCTAAGCAACAAACAATTGCAGAATCCTTACATTCATGTTCTGACTAAAACGAACCACAACAATTTAATTTTGATTTATGCAAACAAATTACAAAATGATGGCCTTAAAACATAGTTAGCTTTGTATACAGGGTTTTGTCGGTGTGATTTTTGATATTCCTTCAAAATTACGTGGTCCAAAATAACTTCATTAGGGTCTTTGCATCAAAAATTGGTATTTTATTTTTTATCCTCACAATTTTCTTGTACCTCCAATATTTCCGCAAATATCTTTGGTTGTATCAAGAAAAAGAAATTTTTTAGATAAAACTGTACCGTGTTAAAAATTTTTGATTTTCTCTTAAATCACTCGTTTTAAGAACATATTCTAAACGATTTCATACAGAAAATTTACTGGTCTTTGCTTCTTTATTGAATTTTTTTATCTATCTCCTCTACTTTAGCAGGTATCTTTAATCAGAGTTATGAAAGATGCAAAAATTATATACACCATCCATCATAAAAAAAATGTTTTGCCGGTGTGAATTTTGATATTTCTTCAAAATTACGTAATCCAAAATAACTTCATTAGGGCCTTTGCATCAACAATTACTGGTATGTACTTTATGTTTTATTACAATTTTTATTTTTTAATGCAAACGTCTTATTTGGCATGGCGTGGTAATAAAGACGTGTTTCGTCGGCATTAAAGACATCTCGAGGAGAATAATTTTTTAAAATCAACGGTAACTTGGTTTCTCAGTCCTCTATATCGTCCAAATTAACCTCTGCGGACCACAAATTGATTTAAAAGTTATACTGTGTCGCCGGGAAATGATGACTGTTTCCATCCAGCCATTAGATACTGCGAAATTTTCAATCTTTAAACTGCTTTCTGTCTCTAGTGCTTTTTGTTTAAGTAACGGCCCAGATATTGGAATTGCTTTATTTCTGGTTTTGCAAAACCAATTGTAGACGACTTGATCCACTGCCAATCCTTCCGACTTCGGAAATTTTTGTTTTTGCTCCAGTTAACACCTTCCTCAACCATCTTTTTTAATTCACCTTTATTTTTCATGATATCGTTAATTTGTGTTTTTCCAACCGAATATTTTTCGGCCAACATTTGCGAATTTTACGCATATTTTTCACTTTCCGCGATTATATTTATTTTGTCTTTTAGCGACAAACGTTTTCTTTTTAGCAACATACTTAATTAAGAACCTTTCGATTACGGAGACAACTTTAAACTAATCGAGTAACCGAAAGAACCTTTCGAAGACGACGGAATAATACCGGCCGATATCGGTAGGTAAATTTCTGTGAAGATAGGTCGTAAAATTTTGGGTTTATTTGGCCGAGGTCGTTTTATGAGGGTGGCCGCAAATAACTGGTTTTCGTATATGGGAATTTCCTTATAGTGGATTTGGGGAACTTTGAAACTGTCCGTTACGTCAGGTAGCCGCTTTAGACAGGTTGCCGTTAACACAGGTTTTACTGTAATATAATATTACTTTTCGTCTTAAAACTAGTCATATAATCACTTTCAAATTTTATCAATGGCTATATTGTTACCACAAATAGTAAGTAAATAGATCCATTTGTAATTGAGTATATAAACATAACTACATTATTAATAATTATTTTTAATAAGTCAAAAATAATCACGAATTGTACCATTCAGAGTATTTCCAATAAGAAGTTTTTTGCTCATTGAGTAATACAAGCGGAAAAAGGCGTTGACTGGTGAGAATTTTCACCTTCCTCAGGGCCACAATTCCTATGGGCTACCCCTAGAGTCCCATTTTGGCCACTATCACGTTTGACTTGTTAGAAGTGTACAAAGCTCCTCCCTCCACGTGTCAAACTTCCCCCTCCACTCCACCTCAATTCTCCACGAACAGGAGCATGGTTTAGTAAAACGAAATTTCTTTTCTCTGCCCGACACAAGCAAACCACTCAAGCATTTGAGAAAGTAGATTTCGTGAAAAAATCGTTAGGCAATAGGAGAGAGAAAAAACAACGGGCGCACCAAAGTGGCTGCGCAACCGCCGCCTGTGTAATTAAGCCAAATTAACCTATAATTTCACCGAAAAAATCCGGGCTTGGCAAGGACCCAACTATCGTACGATTCGAATTAATTTATGGAATTTTATCGTGTAGGGAATCTTTTCACTCGCAGTGTGTTGTTCTTGTTGGTGTTACGTAGGAGGAGGGGAAGGCAAAGTAGATTGCTAGTAATCCTGGGTATAACTAACTAACAAATACGTTTTGGAACAGTTGGATTTCTTGAAAATTCGTTCTTTTTCGTATCGTGTAGGAAAGCAATTGCCATTTTCGTCCGTCCAGTCCCTCCTATTTCCGGTAGACAGTTTCCAATCAATTCGCGCAGTGACCCGTGCGTCATATCGCAGGGAGGAGGCGGGAGGGGAGATGGCCACCCCCGACTTCTGCGGGGGTGATTCATCCATGAATATCGCCCATAGATCAACCATCGCTCCGGTTGTCCGAAGCGCGATAAATAAGCGCTTCCAAAGGGAGAACCGCCCCTTAATTAGGGGTAGTTACTCGAGGGGGTGTGTTTCCAATTTCCCCTATCGACTCGGAAGAAGAAAAAACGACGAAACTTAATTTCCTTAAAGAAACTGGCTTCGTTTACCTCGCAAAACGCATCGTTGACGAAAACAATTCGGATTCGGCTTTCCGTATTTCGAAGATAGATGGCGTGCCGCCGAAATAACCGTGCCGGGAACACGTGTTCGCGTCACGTGGACCCGGGATTTCACTCGATTTCCGTACCAAGGGGTGTTGTCTCGGATTTGTTAGAAAAACGAAGTAAGCCATCCGGGGCTGGCCCTAATGGCTTTCGAGCACGAAACGTGAATCGCCCGAAAAGCTCTGGTAGCTTTCGACTGGGTTATATCTAATTTAAGGTGACTGTCGAGTTGTGTGGAGGCGACGTAAACGCTGGGTTAAAACATGAATTCACTGAACGAACAGGAGTTGAATTAATGATGTGGCAGTTAATGTCGTCAAATTATTCAAATAATAGGGAAAAAAAGGTTTTCAACGAGATGGGAGGTATCGAGTGGTATAGTGGCTCGAACGTCCGTCCGGGTAGCGAAAGACACGGGTTCGAGTCCCGTCTCGGGGACGTTTTTTTCCTTGAAAACATTTATTTGGTATACTTATATATTTACATCCTAAAACAGGAGTAATACAGTCGTCTAGTTTGTTGAGTATATAATTTATTGTTTGGAAAATATTTAAAAGAAATTTAGTTAATGGGAAAGTTGTTGAGGTGTAATAAGCAGTGATAGGGCGAGTTGGTATATCTTCTTTTTTGTAAAGTTTCGGTTGGGAATAAAGACGTGGGATGCTGGGACGCATTGGGTTTAAATTGTAAAGGACTGTCATTCAAATTTATAAGAGTTTCGCTACATTGGTTTAATATTTTTTAATTACTTTTTTTATTAATATAATGTGATCTGTACATGATTATAATTTTTTGATAGATGGCATCGTGTTTGATTAATTTATTTTTTATATTTTCTATAGTTGTATAATTTTTTGTTCTTGTTATTGTGAGTGGATTTATTCTATGATATACCCAACATAAATTTCTAAAAAACTGCACATCTAAAATGAAAATTGAATTTTTTATCGATTGTTTAATATAGAGACGTTAAAACTTACGAAATCAGTTCTAATATTTTTCAATGACAATTTATCATTTTTTAATGAAAAATCTGTGCGAGATATCAAAAAAATGTTTCGATCATATTATTTTATGATATATCCA
>JAWQRJ010003584.1:0-11897 GCA_033557515.1 Diorygopyx duplodentatus | reverse complement strand
CTCGCAATCTTGTGCGCAATTATGATGGCGGAGTGGACAGGAGAATGCATGTAAAGAAAAAATACCGGCACTACGTCAATATTACATGACATTATAGGATGTTATTACGGACGAGTGGTTTTCTTTGATATGTTTACAATTGTTAGTATGGAGGGTGCTTTTTTACATTATACCTCCACGTCCGTTAGGTTATTACCACGGTTGTTTGCTAGGTTAACGTTCAATAAATGGATTAAGTAAAAGGGAAATAATAATGTTTGATTGACATACGGTCGTTTTATATTGAAGTTTTTATACTCGTAGAAAACAAATTGTGGTACGTAGATGTATACAGTATATTAGCCGAATGGTATCAGCAGTACCTCCATATTTTCACATCTGATTAAATGCACAATAATTTTTAATAAGTGCAGAACATCGACTGGGGTAGTGATGCAACGCGCGGTCGGTACCCACGCGGTACATCCTGGATAATCCTAATGCTGGCGGCATCGCAATTTCTAAAGCTCATAACTCAGACAATTCTCAACAAAAACAGGTCATCAAGTAGTGTTTTGGAAACGAAACACTCTCATCTTTAACACTGTGTAATAAAAAAAGGGTGTTCCATTTAAAAAAATCACGCTGGCCTTGACCTCGCCTTCGCCCCTCCGCTCAAGGACAAACGGATATGATAATTGAATATAACTTTTAAAACTCTATAACTTTGGTTGGAAACACTTTTCTCAAAAACATCTCGTTTTCGAGATATTTGACCGTTTTCAGACTTTTCTCACACCCGGTATGTAAAAGCGTGGTTCAACGCCCCCAAACACACTATAGTCCGCAACCAAAACCTACAATTATTAAAATCACTTGTTGATTACAGAAAAATTGATAAAGAGGTTTCCGATAAGGCACTCTCTAAAATGATAAAACATCTTTGGCATCTTAACTCGGAGCAAGTTGTATTTTTCGACGAAACTTTGGAAAAAATGTCAATATAAGCATGGCTGTAAAATTAGTGTCCTTTGAAGAAGAAGAACATGATGCTCATGATGATAGGGATGTAAGAGCAACAATAGGTCTCAAAGATGTGGATCATTTATTGGACAAAGAGAGACGATTTTTTTTGTTTCTCCTCACACTATAAATTTGGAATTAATATCAAACTTTTAAATACCGATCCCGATGGATGGTGGGAAAATGAAAATTATTTGAAAGCAAAAAAAAATAGTGAACGGTTTGAGATTGTCAGTGATACAGTTGAAAGGGAAATCAAATTAATCCAAGACCTCAATTCCTGTTTCACGAAAGACGAAGAACAACAGCATTTTCTGTTACCTACAAGCTGTATCTGAGTGTAGAAATCTTTTCCTGACTTTGTGATGATTGTTAATAAAATGTAATATTATACTCTTCCGAGTATTTTATTTAAACTTTCGTCCTACATGTTTTGTGCTGAGCACATCATCGGTAATCTACTGTACTAATCTACTGTACAGTAGATTACAAAATGGACATATAACCTACGAAAAACACGATAAATAGAGATACAATAAAGAAAGATAAGACAGAAGACAAGGAAATACAATAAGTAAAAGACAATCAAAAATAATAACACCGACAAACAAGAGAAATATTACTTACTTAAATACTCGGAAAAACAAATACACCGAACAATAACACATAAAAAAGCAGAGAATCATAAAGACACAATCATAACAAACAACATAACATACAAACCAAAGAACCATCTAATGATAACACAAACAGTAAAATTTCTATAAATAGCATGGTAAATAGCAACATTCACAAATCAGCATTCACAAAAACAACTTTGAAAAACAATCTCAACAATTGACAATGTCCCTGATGATGTGCTCAGCACAAAACATGTAGGACGAAAGTTTATAATAAAATAGTCGGAAGAGTATATTACATTTTATTAACAATAACAAACCCGACTAAAATGGACATAAATGAATCAATTTGTGATAATTGTAAATAATAAAAATTTCTTTTCTTTATAATGTTTCCTTTTTTATAACGCAAGTTTAATAATAAAATGCATTTGAACATTGTTTGTTTTCATTTTTATGCTTTCTTTGCTCTTTTTTTCTCCTAATTCCTTCATTTTCAATTTGGATTTTGCTAATTTACTTTCGAAAACACTTTTAGCTGAATGCAATTTGTACATAAAAGATGTAGGTACAAAATGAAAAATAAAAAAGCGAAATCTGAAAAACAGATGTAATTGAATGTTTTTACGCAGTTTCATAAAAGTCAATGTTGAGGATAGGGATCACGTCCTGAGCTGAAAAATGCTAAATATCATTAAATCTAAGTTTTAGCAAAAATCAATGACACTAAAACTTCAAGGCAAAAACATTTTTTATGAAATGAGACCAGATTCAGGTTTCTGGGGCGATTTGTTTCCATTTTATGAAGGGAAAACTGCAATTTTTTGCAAGAAATTTTTCAAAACTTTAACCTCAATAAAGAACGGGTTAACGTTATCCAATTGAGATGAAACTTTGCCAATCTCATTTTCTAGCCAATTGGCAACTTTTAGGGAGGTTCCCCGGAAAAAATTTGAAGATTGATTTCTTGTGACCACTATAATGTACATACATCCTATAAATAAATAACAATGTAACAAAATAAAATAAAATAATCAAGATAAAGTATACCAAACCAGCAATATAAACTAATAAGAAATTGTTGTAACCAAATGCAAGCAAATAATAATTAATCATCATTGAAAGAATTGTTAATGCTAAATGTTCTGTTCCCCCAGCAAAAAGTTTTATCCTGAAGCTTGCCACAGTCATTCTCTGAATTGAATCAGGCAACTGATTATAAAATTTGGAAACGCAATATTTGTTGAATTTTTATGTTATATGTTATATAACATGTTATATGAAGAAGGGAACCAACATGCTTTCTAAATCTGGGGTTCTCCTCAAACACCATGCCCAGGTTCTTTCAATGATAGATATACCGTATCCTCATAATTGACAAAACTAATGCATCGCAGAGTTGAAATTTCAAATTAAGTACATAATATCAAATATTGATATTAAATCAAATAAATCGAATAAATAAATCAAATATTGATTTAGTGCATAATATACTCAAATTTCCCTACTTTTTTATACAATGTCTTAACTTTGATTTAGGAGATGTGAATATGCAGTCTCCTATCAATGTAGTGGTGTCTAATATCACATTTTCAATGAAAATTTTCTTTTCGGATTTTTTTTAGTTTTGAGGGAAGAAAACTATTTGCTTAAAAACCAACAACTTCTTACAAAAGAGCCTTAATTAACAAAAATAACCTTCTTAAGGGTACTTTATTCAACGCTACAGACAAAGTAGCGTTGAATAAAGTTATTAAAATGCTTGTGCTACTTTGAAATGTTGTTTTGTATGTGCTTGTTTTGTACAAGTTAATACAATCTGTACTTGCTCAACATAAACTTGAAAACCGGACACAAAATCCTTTTTAACCAAACCAAAATACTAGCCCGCGAATCCCACTATTATTCTAGAATAATTCTAGAAGCAATATAAATCCATAAACATCCTAATAATCTCAATAGAGATACAGGGTTCCCCCTCCACCACACCTGGAAACCCCCATTCCCTATATAAACCGAACCAACGTAGCGTCAACGGAGAGTTTCTTCACCGACACGGTGATCACCGGAGAGCCAAGAAGTATGAAGATCGGTCGCGAAAGCCTGCAACAACGTTTGATAAGTTTTAAATTTGATTAATGTATCAATTACTTTCGTATAGTAGTGGTTGGCATGTGCTAATTGTTTTGTAGCAAAAAAAAAAGATTTTGATAGTTCAGTGGTAGAGAAAGTGCTGTGGGTATTAACGACGTAATTGGATTGTAATGTCGTCTGTGCTTTCTACAGATCGAAAATTCAAATTTGTTCTGTGCGTTAATTGTAATGTTTAAACCCAATAAGTTAATAGATCTGTTCTGTTTCTAATGTGAACTGGATGTTGAGGTGCACATTGTTAATGAGAACTAGAAACTCGTTTATTCACTCAAGTGAATAATCCAAATATGCTACAATGTCATCAACGTAACCAAACCAAAATACAATCTTTTGGGAAAGATCTAATTCAAAAATTCGGTTTTCTAAGTTATCCATAAAAATTGAGAAAACCTACCAACAGTGGAGAAATTGGACTTCCCATCGGTAAGCCGTCTTTTTGTAAATAAATTTTTGTTATTGAATGTGAATTAGCTCTATATTGTAATTAGTTAAAAATGTGTTTGTTTAACAATGGAATAAATTATTGTGGTGGTATTTTGAAAACATATTTGTGCCATCAAAACTAACTAGTTTGGTGGTTTATTTACTATTTCGAAAGAACTTTTAACGGAGTATTTGGGTGTGTATTGTATTGTTGTATTGTAATATTGTATTGGTACTATATTGATTTTGTAGTTTAATTTCTTTACTAGGATGTGATTCGGAGCATAAATATCCGGACTGGTGTTATAGGCATGATTAGTTTTAGTTTTCTAAGTTTTGTTTAACATCTTTTAGATTTTTTCTTATAGGATCTTTGTTTAGAATTTTTAACATTCTTTCTCTATGAAATCATTGACTTTGGAAATAAGTGTCTTTTGAAAGAATGAACAAGGTATTACCTTTAATTGTTTTAACAGATATTAATTAACAGATTGTGTTGAGTTATTTTTTGTTTCATTGATTTTATAAGTGTTAAAAATGTTGTAATTTTTGTGGTACATTTCGTTATATAACGAAATGTTATATTATAAATAAATATAAAAAATATATAAATAACTAATATATATAATAGATCTTTCTTTAAAGATCTATTTTTCAATAAATTACAAATTTTAAGTTTTGTGTAATTGTTATCATCGTTTCTTAAAATATGTTCACATCCCACTGCCAAAATCTCTTTAACTTTGTTGGTAAATTTTGGAAAAGCACACAATTTAAAACCTTTGTTAATTGTGATTCTCTGTCATCAAATTGGCTGTTTGATAAATTTATGAATCGTCGACAAAATAGTATTGTATTTTCTGTTTTTTCATTGCTTTGTTGTTTATGTTTTTGGTGCAATAATTCTGAAAGTTTGCTTCTTTGTGAAGTGTTTTTTTTTGTATTTAGTTAACAGTTTCTCTAATGTTATTATCAAAAATGTCAAATTGAATGTTGTGTAGATTACGTGTGAGTTTTTTATGAATTACGTATCTTTAAATAAATGTGCAGGCGGTTCTAATTCTGAACGATTTCTTAAATTCTTCTTTAAACTAGCTTCATTTTGCATTTCTAATAACCTTCTCAGTGATACAGTTCTGGGTTCTGGTCGAGATGTTTATATACGTGGGGATCACTTGTCGCTTTATGCACTCCTTGGTTAAACAACACATTTTCAACTCCATGTTTAATCCTAATCTTCTTGTGAAGTTACGCCCGCTCTTCAAACGAAGAATTTGACAAAAACAGTAGGTACCTCTAATGAATGAACAGATTCATTTCATAAATTTTCCACTGCTGGATGTACTGGATGAAGATCATGATGTCTGAATCATAGGGATGACTAGTTCACAACATCATGACAACAACATGTTTATGTTGTCAGTTACCCTTTGAGAATGATAGATCACTCTTGTATCCAAACACGTGTAAGGGAATAAAAAAAGCTATTGTACAAAGACGAAGTAAGCCGAAAAGAGATCAATTATAGGAATAAATCCTGTTTGGAACGGGCTATTCATGAATTTTCTGCAGTTTAAGATAGACGTTTTTATACACTATTACAGTTTCCTACACCCTATATTTGCGAAAGCGAAATTTTTTGCGGTTTCTGCATTAAGGACAAAGTAGTTTAGATCCCAGCTGAACATAGAAAGAGTTCAGTTCAGTTCAATTTCCATTATATCTCCTTCTTATGAAAGACCTTTACTCTGCAAGACATGCCCAAGGGTACCAGTAAATATTTTTTTGAAATTATTTCATTGCTCAGCGCATTTTGCAATACAATTTATTTCTTTATTATTAGAATGTGTGCTACGTTATTGTTTTGGTTTAAATTAACCCCCATTGATATGTAGTGTGTCCCAAATTTGATGCTCACCATTGCTTTTGTTTTTTCAAAAAAATGTATCGCCTAGATATCCTGAAAAAAAACTGAAAATCGTCTGAAAATGTGAATATTTTCCATATTATTTATCGTATCAAATTTCGAATTTTCGTAAAAAATTTCGAAGGAAAAAGTTGTAAATATCAAAACATTTTGTAGGATAGATAAGAAAAATATTTTTTACCTTGCACGAGTTTCCAGATGTAACCCAAAGTTGTATTTTTTTAAATGGAAACCATAGTTGATTTTAACATTATTAAATTACTTGGCTTTTTCCCTTTCCAACGATATATATCTTTCATAGTTTCGGAGATATTAAGAAAAATCATATTCCACACAGATATTAACCCACATCACACTATCCATGATTAAGAAGTATGTTTTGTTTTCAAAACAAAAGACTGCATATCTGGTCTGCAGTCTGCATTTATTATCTTTTGTGCTTTAGTAGATATAAAGAAAACAGATTTTCTGGAAAAACAGTTCTTCTCAAATTTAGTACGTCAATAAATTGCAAAAAAAGGAAACATGGAAGCAATAAACATGGAAGCAATAAACATGGAAGCAATAAACATGGTAACAGTAAACATGATAACAATAAACATAGTAACAATACACATGGTAAGAAGAAACATGGTACTAACGGTTTTGTAGGACGCTATATTTTTCGCCGATTGGAATAAAAAGGGTCGTTTTTTGACAGTTAACAGTTGTTTTTTCTGTTTTGGCAGGAAAGGTAACTTTTACTGCAGATTTTTTTTAACAGGTAACGATAGGGAATTTGTTGCATGTTGCAGTTGGAATTATTAACATTCGCAATTCAGTTAAAAAATATGTTAATGACAATAAAGTACTTCCTTTATCGATCCCTTTAATATCATATGTGCCACCTGTATTGCCGACCGTTGACAACCTGACGCCTGCGCACTTTGTACTGTTTATAATCAGCAAAGCACGTTATTTATTATCCTAAAATAAACGTGCGTCCATCAAAATTTCCGCCATCTGCCAAAAAATTGTTATAGCCAATTTATAAATTAAGCAATGCAAAAAATAATCTGCCGCTCCTTTATAGAACATAATATCGAACTATATAATTAGTATAATTGTATAAAGACGGAAGAAATAATTAATTGTGGTGTGGATGTTGAAGTACTATCCGACGGAAAACTTCAAAGGATTTGGCGCAGAAAATCTGATAAAACACACCTCTCACCCGTGTAATGAATGCAGTTATACCTCGTAGAATATCAGTAAAACATAAATTAAGAAATAAAAAACTAAGAACACAAAGGATAATTAAAAATTATTCAAGAGAGACCAGTTGTTTCCTAAAGGAAAATAAGGAATACAACTCGCCAGGACCACTATGAGCGAGTGAGAGGGATATTTAAGCCTAAACAACCTGATTGGACGAACAATCGAGACGCGGAGGCGTGGCTTGCAGCCACGCCTACTACAAACCCCGCCCCTTTCAGGATAATCGGGGGTACAACTCCAATGTAGCTTTTAGTGTTATAGTAGAATCGTCTTGATGTAGAAGTGGTGTTTGTATATTATGATGTTTTTTTGAAACACTTCATAAATCCTATTTTTAAAACAATCGAATTTGTGGTGAAATTAAAAAAAAGATTGTGGGACGATTAGCAAGAGGCCGAAAACGAATTTCTGTTTAGTGATGGTCTGAACAATCGGTTCGAGTATTATTAATGTTAAAACAGCAAACTGAAAAAACTATGACTATCCAAAACGTGAATTTGGACAATTCTGCATCGGGAACTTCGTCTGAGACTATGTGCGAGAAATCGAACAAGAATGGACACATCAGTTTTAGTGTTGCGTCGCTCCTGGCCGACACCAGGCCCACTAGATCCTCGTCGCCGGTTTCGCAAAATTCTACTTTACCGAATTCCAGCCCGCCCCATCAGTCCAGCGACGAAGAGTACGACTCAAACGCTGAGGATTCCATAGTGGACGTCGAGGACCTCAATTCCGACAATAAGGATTCCGAGAACGACGGCAAAGACACTGAAAGTTTTATTTCGCAAAGGGACTTTGGTAGGGAAAACGTTCTTAGTCAGCCCCCCATAAGGCCGACACCCTTCTCTGCACTGGCAGCAGCTGTTTATCAGGCAGCCCATCCTAATTGGCCGCACCAAAGCTTGGTTAACCCTTTCGGAGGACCTGGACCCATGTTCCAAGGACCAACCCCCTTTGGTGTACCAAATATGAACTCAGGTAGGAATACTTAGCATTACAAAACAAAGTATAAAGCTATGGACACCAAAAAGGTTTTTTTTTGACAAATAGCGTAATAAAGATAAGCGATTCTGTTTGGTTACAAAGTATATTTATTGAATCATTACGATAAACATAATTCAACAAATATAGGGAAATATAAGGATCATTTCTTGGCCCAACCTCCATCAACACTTATGACCTTGATTCTCCTCCAAGGATGAGGGAACATTTGAAGGAAAATGAAGACTACAAAGGGGGTAACTATAGTACATAGTTTCCCCCTATAAGCCATCCAAAGAATTTAAATGATGTTAACCTCGAATTTAAATAACACCTATATTTATTTAAATATCCCCGCAACATGTTTTTTGATGGAACACGAAAATAGAGAACAATAATATTCTCATGTCCCCTTTTCAAATATCAAAGATGAAGAAAATAAATACAGAGCAATTTTAGGACACAGTGAATTTTGAGATTTCCAATTTTTTTACATTCTTTGGTACAAAGCCGCAATTCTGGAATTTTATAAATATTAAACCGCACCATTTTTTTATCTACAGGTTTCAAGTTTGACTAATTAAGGTTATGTTTTTCTTCATATAGGGTTAGGTTACTAGTAACAGTCCAAATATATTGCTTCATTTAAATTTTTCTTCAGTCAAATGTGCTCCAACAAGATGGTCCAACAGATTTTGAGGCTGTCGTCTATTAAAAATCTTTGGTCTAATGACAATTATCCCTGTTAATTTCTTCGTTTAACGTGACATCAGAAACATGATGTATTTTTCTGATAGGCTGGATTCGGGTTGATTTTATTTATTTGTTTGGTATTACTTATAAAACCAGTAGTTTTTCAGTAACTTTTCAATTAAATTCCGTATGTGTTAGTGGCTTACATTTTTATCTAAATTATTTAGATTGACACCTCAGGAAAGATTAAGTGGACTACAAGCAAACTAATAAAACGAACGAACATAAATGCATTGTCACAACCTACTTTGATGTAAATATTTATTGAAGTATTTACCTTATAATTTTATGGTTAGTGTTTTTCTTTGTAAGTTTCTGCGTCAAACATTTATTGATTAGGTACCATTACAAAGAAAATGCGTGAACTGTATGGAATGCTGTCTATACAGCAATACATATATTTTACAAATGTCATTACTGATATTTCTATTCCACTTCTTTATAATTTTTACATCCTCTTACCCAAAGGTATAAGTGAAAGTATTTTATTAGGTCAACATTTTTCATTGTGAGATTTTGGCATATCTTGGTGAATTAGATCATTCTGATTTTTGGAGGTTGGTCAGTCTATCTGTGGTCTACACTTCCCCTACATTTTAAGAAAAAGTTCCAAATAAAGAAATTATAGAAATAATTTGATATATACAGGTTGGCCATTTCTTCTAGACACTATACAACTTCAGTTTTTTAAATGGAATACCCTGTATATTATTGCATTTCTGAATTCCCTACCGAGTTTGTGGTCAGTTTTATTAAACATATATTTGACCAATCGCACTGTTTAGGAACTATTTGACATTTTTTGCAAAAAAAATGCTTAATATAAGAAGTCAGTAATGCGAGCCATTAATTTCTTATAATTGAAATAGAAGTTACAGTACATTGATTCCTCTACAATGTAAAATTATTTTCATATCTACAGGAGTCCCATTTATTTTAAAACCTCTCTGTATATTATGGTATAATAGAAATACAGCAAGAGAAAGTCGTGTGAGTGTTTCACACCAGATATTCTTCTTTTGTTTTTCCAAAAAATGCATGCCTACTAGATATCCATATAATATTCCATATTATTTATCGTATCAAAAAATTTCGTGAGAAAAAGTTGTAGATACCTAAACATTCTGTAGGATAGATGATAAAAATGTCTTTTACCTTGCACCAGTTTCGAGATGTGTTCCAAAGTTGTATTTTTTTAAATGGAAACCATAGTTGATTTTGACTTTATTAAATTACTTGATTTTTTCCCTTTCCAACGATAGGTATTTACTTATCTTTCATAGTTCAGGAGATATGAAGAAAAATCATTTTCCACACATTTTAACCCACATCACACTATCCATGATTAAGAACTATGTTTTGTTTACAAAACAAAAGACTGCATATCTGGTATTTATTATCTTTTGTGCTTTAGTAGATATAAAGAAAAATATTTTCTGAAAAAATAGTTCTGCTCAAAGTTAGTGCGTCAATAAATTGCAAAAAAAGGAAACATGGAAGCAATAAACATGGTAACAATGAACATGAAAGCAATAAACAATGTAACAGTAAACATGATAACAATAAACATAGTAACAATAAACATGGTAAAAATAAACACCATAAGAATAAACCAAAATTTTCCTGCAAAAGATGTTCAATATGGCGGCTGTTTACCTCTAAACATTTGTTAACATACTTCTCGTCACTTTTTCTGCAATTCACTAATTGACGAACACTAACGGAGTTAAAATCTGAAATTGACTGATCAAAGAACCTTGTTTATGAAGATATATAAAAATTCTAATTAGAAAAGTTGTTCCAAATCGAAACTGGATATGAAAGATACAGACACAGCTGCCTAATTAAATAAATGTTTTCTAGTATTTGTATCAAAATTGAGGAGGTTAGACATTGATTTGACCTAGAACAAATCAATTGTAATTGAGTTTCACTCGACTACCAACTAGAATTTAAGTTATCTAAATATGGATATAAAGTATGTTCAATAAAAAACAACCTCTAGTAGTCCATGAAATGTTTAGCAAAGCATCAATCAAGCTATTACACCGCACAAGAAGTTCTACAATGCTTACATAGGTTATGCCAAATGTCAAATTTGTGAAATAAGTTCTTTTTAGAACTTCTTGTGCGGTTTAATAGCTTGATTGATGCTTTGCTAAAAATTTCATGGACTACTAGAGGTCTTTTTTTATTGAACATACTTTATATTATAAAAACCATTTTTTTTGCTTGTTCAAAATAGTGTTTCAAAACTATAATAATGTATTTAAGGATTATCAACAATAAAAACATTCAATTGCTAGGGATATTCTTATACAGGTGTCCCACCGGAAACCGCTGCGATCGATTATGGAAAAACTATAGTTAGGAGATATCTGAACATTTGGCAACATACTAACATCGATGGGGACCATACGGCTAAAATATTTTCAAAATGGCGGTACCTCCGGTTATACCGGAAGTAGGTGCCAACTTGCTTATTTTAAATGGAACACTCTGTATTTTATTACATTTTTGGATTCTGCGCAAGATTCTAGACAGATTTCGTTTATCATGTCTTATACCTCAATCTAAGTGTTTTTAACATATTGAATTTTTTATGTTAAAAATGACGTTTGCAGGCCCTAAAATAATTATCAATTTTTCCTATAAGGAAGCCTTTGTTATTTAATTTGGGTGGGTTTCCTTGTTGAAAAGGCAACAAACCTAGTTTAATAGATTTTTTATAACATTTTGATAACTATTAGTACAGGATGTTCAAAAAATAAGATTAAATA
>JAWQRJ010003583.1:0-11898 GCA_033557515.1 Diorygopyx duplodentatus | reverse complement strand
TTGTTACTCCACCTATTTTCGAAAAATCGGAGATCCTGCCAGGTTAATAGTTAAGCTAGCAGAAATCAACATGATAATCATTATTTTGAAAAATTCGGTGCATAGAATTTGTTGTTAATTGGTTAGCGTAATAGTGATGGAGTTTGTCGACAGTTAGGCTAGCGTACACCATTTAGAAAATGTCATTATTTTGAAAAACTCGGTGAGTAGCAGTTTGTTACTAAATTTCCTGCTCCAACCATTTTCAAAAAAAATGCAAGTAGATATTAGTTTGACGGTGAATTATTTTGAAAAACTGAGTCCACATGAATTTGTTGCTAATTACTGCCAGCTTTTTCAAGCTGCACAAAGATTAACATTATGATGGAGAGCTGGATAGAAGGCAGTTTTTAGTTATCTGTTTTTAATATTCTAAATATTAAAAATTGCTATTTTGTTGCTTGGTGTCAATTTGAAAGATTTCAATCCGAATAACTTGGGAACTACTGAAGCTATCAAAACAAAATTTTGGGAAATGTGATAACAGCAGAAATGTGGACATCGAACTCTAGTACAGCTGTGAAAATATATATATGTATATATGTATGTATAAATATTATTATCTTAGTTTGACTTGTGTGTATGGCTGTATTTATTTATGCTGTATGTATTTTTTTTCGGCTTATCTTCGGGGTCACCCTCCTAAAAGTTGCCAATTGTTTAGAAAATGAGATTGGCAATATTTCAGCTCAATTGGACAACGTTAACCCGTGCCTCATCCATGCTGTCTTGAAAATATGTGACTTTTGCCCATTTGTCAAAGAAATAAAACCATTTGTCCTAGAAACCTAATTTTTGTCCCATTTCATAGAAAATGTTGTTGCCTTGAACTTTCACTCTCATCATTTTTTTGCGAAGACTTAGATTTAATGTTATTTAGCATTTTTCAGGTTAGCTCATGATCCATATTCTCAAAATCGGCCTAGTAAGTAGAAAATGGCAACAGAAACAATTTAATTACATTTGACCATTTTTTTGTCTTTTGTATTATTTACATTAAAATATATAAAAATGAACAATTTTTTGTGACTATAAATATTTTCACCAACTATGGTTAATCAATAGGCATCTAGCTCTATCCCTTAAAAAGAAGAGTTTCATCGATTTGTATTACAGCTCCGCCGACAGCTATTTCGTAAGCAAAGGACAGAGCTTCTCAAAAACAGATTTTAAAAATTCCGATTTAGAGGAAGCTGTTGTGTACTGGGATGGAAAACTGCTTCCATATACTTTGAAAATGTAGAGAGGTTAGCGGTTTTGATTAGTTGTGGCGATGAGGAACATTTTATAGGCGTTCCACAGCTTGATAATAGTATGGGAATCACTCAGGCAAAAGCTGTATTTTCAGCAGTTGAAGAGTGGGGAGCTGTTGGGAAAATCCGGGCAATGTGTTTTGATACCACTGCAGTAAACACTGGTCGCCTCAGAGCAACATGTGTTATGCTACAGCAATTATTAGACCAAAATCTTCTGTATTTACCATGTCGCCACTATATTTTAGAAGTTATCCTAAAAGCAGTTTTTGACTGTAAATTGGGCACAACCGCTGGCCCTCAGCAAGGTATTTAATAAAAATCAGACTGGGTGGTCTAAGCTGGATAAGACAAAGCACAAAACTGGTATTGAAGATAAAAATGTTAGATATAGAATGCGTAATTCAGACCAAATTTCAAGTTTTCTAATCAAACAATTAAAAGACCAACAGCCCAGGGAAGGTCATAAAGAATTTATCCAACTTTATTTAATTTTTGTAGGACGTCTTCCTGCAAAAGACATATTTTTAGAGTACCTGGTGGTATTCATCACGCCCAATGAATGGCAAAGGCCATTTATTCTCTCAAAATATATCTTTTTAGGGATCAATTTTCATTAACAGATTTAGAAAAAAGATATTTGAGACATTTCATTATTTATAATCAATATTTATGTAAAAACGTGGTTCCACACCCCCAAACCTACATTAGCCCCAAACCAAGACCTACAATTATTAAAATCATTTGTTTATTACAGAAACATTGATAAAGAGGTTGCAGACAAGGTGCTCTCTAAAATGATAAAACATCGTTGGTATCTTAACTCGGAGCAAGTTGCGTTTTCATTTTTCGATGATACTTTGGAAAAAATGTCAAAATAAGTATAGCTGTAAAATTAATGTCCTTTGAAGATGAAGATGATGATGCTGATGATGATAGGGATGTAAGAGCAACAATAGGTTTCAAAGAACTGCATCATTAGTTGGACAAAGAATTCGATTTTTTTTTGTTTCGCCTCAAACTATAAATTCTTTTAAGGGATTTGAAATTAATCTAAATTTTTAAATATTGATCCCGGTATATGGTGTGAAAATGAACGGTTTTAGGGCTGTCAATGACACTGCTGAAAGGGGTTTCTAGGACGAATTGATTTGATGTTATGAAGGGATAACTGCAATTTTTTTGCAAGAAATCGCGATTTTTCAAAACTTCAACCTCAATGAGGCATGGGTTAACGTAATCCAATTGAGATGAAACATTGTCAATCTCATTTTTTAGTCAATTGACAACTTTTAGGGTGGTGCGCAGAAAAAATTCGAACATTGATGTCTTGTGACTGTTCAATTATTCTTGATTGTAATCGGTACTGGAGTATTTTATAGGTAGTTAGAATCTACGTGCAGTGTTTTGTTTAAATTAGTTTACAAAATTTGGTTTTTGAATTTGTCGGTCATTCCAGACCTCGCCTATTGTGTGCTTTAGCTGAGAGTATCATAAATATGGCGAAACATATTTTCTGTTATTCGCAAATTAGATGTGACCAATATGATGTGATGAAATTGATGAAGAATATGAAATGTGGTTCTTGTTCAATATTGTCGGTTTAACGTCTTCAGAAATAGCTTCTCTGACAGCTTTGATATTGTGGGCAACAGTGATATCTGTCTGCAGATTCATTTTTCCAAAAATCTAATTTTCATTTGGATTTTTCTCGGCTTAAGGAATAGCATTATTTTAACCATTTTTCACGTATCAGAGATGTGCAACAATCGAAAAATCGCATTTATTAAATACGTTATGTTAACTGCAGCTTCCCTGGTTATAATACCAAAACTTATTTTCTCATGAGCTCTTTTCGAGTTGATGTTTGTCAATTCTTTTTCTAGCGACCTCATTTGGAATTACTAATTGGATATACAGATACATTCATGATTAGTGTGACATATTTATCTGGAGCTATTTTTCTCGAACAATAGTATTTTCATCTCGTTGAAATGTTAGTTAAAGGAAGTTTGCTGCCAATTGGTTTTTCTTGTAGTTTTCCAGACAGTGTAGCCCACTGTGTTTTTCACCTGTAAATTTTGCTAAATATTTGTCAGTCGATTCGTTTTTGTGTTTTCGTATTTCTCCCAGCTGAGTTTTCTTTTCTTAGCAACTAATGCTGTAATTTCAGAGGAGCAATTGTTTCCAGTATGACTTTTTAAATATTTCTTGTTTACATTGGGCATCCGGGTGTTAAATCTAATGTTAAAAGAACCACTCAATGTTGATTTTTGCTGTACTTTACGCACAGCATTTTCTTTGCTGACTGACGAAACTGATTAGTCATGCAAAGCAGAGAAAAATGTTAACAGTGAACATTTCTTTTAACAACGTGACGACCAGTCGGAAGCCAAGAAGAATAAATAACTAATACTTACGTAGCCCTTTTCCAAACAACCGAGCTTTCAAAACAAACCATCCGCTTTAAGCAAATGTCGGCCACGTTTATATCCATATTTCCACAGAGCTTTATTCGGTCTAACGCCACGACTATATTTAGTACGTTAAGCGGACAAATTGTCCTTTACGCCAGGGGCCGTTGTAAATAACTGGATGTCAGACGAAGAGAGATAGACGACCGGTCGTCTCCGCCGTCCCACGATGGGGTACTTTTTCGTCCTGAAAGCCCAGCCCCGCAGCTTTTGTTTCGCGATCCAAATAAACGCTTTCGGCCGCATCCTTTATGTTCAGCGGAAGAGCTGAAACGTGATAACGGCGTTTGGTGTCATGTCACGACGCGTCCATTGAAGAGGTTGCCGCCCATTGAAGGACGAAGGTTTTGACCATGTTGCGAACCGCTAATTCTTCGCAACATTAACCGCAACATAATTAATTTCGTGTTGGTTCATGAATGGAGGAAACATAAATTTATTTCAACAAACGGCGGAATATAAAATTAGTTATCAATTCGGACGTTTGTGTAACCTATCATTTGGAAGTCTAGTTATCAACATATTTCACATGTTCTTGACAACGTTCACAAGTCGTTACTGTGTTCTAAAATGGCAACTAATAATTACTCCAATGTTGATATTATGAATTTATTTATTATTCATGGTGGATGCCAACAAATAGTAAGTAGAACGTGCAGGGCAGAAGGTTACAATCCAATTTTATACCTGCTTATGTTCCTCCATTAAGAATGGATTATTAGCGGCAATTCTATATTTCAATTTAGAATATTTTATTCTTCTACGAATAGTTAGCTGAAGTTCAAGAAAATGTGTTAACATTCTAGCAACATGAGTCGGTGAAAATGAATGATGCCTTAATATATTTAACAAGGTTGTATCTTGTCCAAGCGAATAAATTATTGGCGGGCCAGTTCCAATTTTCCTTGATAATACCCTTAGTTCCATCATTCTTTATAGCAAGAATGTTTTTGTTAATCTTATAGGGTTGAGTAGATGCTTGTATGGACCATTAGTCTTAAATTTTTTCATCATCAGGCCTGATTGCAGAGCCAATTAAATAATGAAATTTAAAACACTCCTTGATTTACAATGACAAGAAAAATGACAGCTATGAAAGAATTTGGTAGTAATTTTGGCTTATACAGTGTTTTGTTGTCAATTATTTTTGTCACTATTAAGACGTTTACGAAAGATGAAAAGCGTTATATTTTAGCATAATTTTAAATTTTAAAAAGCTGCTAATGTAAATTTTTGATCTTGGAATTAATCGCGTAAAAATAAAGTTCAAAGATATCTAAAATGAGATACAAGCATGTCTGTCTACAAAACTGAAGTCGGGAGCATGGAATCGGATAAGAGTATTCTGATTTATTTTAATTAGCCAACCTAAATTAACAGAAAAACTTTCTACAAGCTTAATTATACGTTGACATTCCAAAGACAATGGCTAACGATAACTTTATCTCTATCTGCACATATAAGAAGAATCCTGCAACTCCCCAAGAAGAAGTTCCCAAACTCCAATTCAGCGGCTTCTTATAAGAGTTGAAGTAGCAAGATAAAGTAGTGGGTAATGTAACTCTGAAGTAAATTAACCAGGAAAGAAATCGTCTCCTAAAATTCACTTCTTTGGCCACGCAGCTCTCCCTACATTACTTACTCACAGACAGGTACTTTGCTCAACAGCAGTTTTCAAACTTTAAAGTCGCAGGTTCCTTTTATCTCAACTTACAAATTTTTTAGACGAAGCTAATTAAAAATTAAGCAACTTTCATAAGGTTACATTTAAACTTTAATGCTTGTTAAAAATGGCCACATTAAGCCCCTCGGTTTGACGACATCTGGGGACTAAATCCTCTTTATATTTGCTGCCACGGCTAAGGGATTTGAGATGATTAGCTTACATCAGCTATCCTTTACCGGGATATTACGTGCCCTTGGGTTAGAATAAAAACTTTCATTCAGTTTCCTTAGGTCGGATAATCCGTGAATTCGTCCAGAGCAAATAAAAATTGTGACGGTCCATTCCAATAATAACCCAGGCTTTAAAAAGTATGATTTTTTTTGTAAAATAAGAAATGTTTGTTTCTCGTGACATCTATTGAATTTTTATTGGAATTTTTATATAACAGTAATTAATGATGTTATATGAAATCTTGCGCTACCAAATCAAAAACGAAGTGTGTTTGCATTTTATGAAAACATTTTCAGGGCATTGGAAGAAAATATAATTTAATAGGGTAAATATTCGAACTTTTCCATTCTCGATCTAAAGAGGGTTTTTTTACTCGTTGATAATAACCGTAAAGTTAAGTTATTGGGTATACAAGTAGAAAAAGGCGCTGATTGGTGTGACATTTTTATTCACCCAATATTTTGGTGAGGATCTACACCTTCATCAGGGCTGCAATTCAACATACACGGCTTAACAAGAGAAATCGAGGTTATATTCACAAAAACTCACTTAATAGCAGCCTGCCTTAAAGAAACGTATACTATTACACGAGCTAACCTTGTATGTATTGTGTAGTTAAAAACAAATTCAATTCAAGTCAATCTCTTGGAGCATTTTTTTACAGGAAGAAATTTGAATTTTACTACAGACTAGTCCGTAAATTTTAGCCTTTCACCGAACATATTTAGAATGTGACGCATACACAGCCCTGAAATTAAACAACAATCAATTCAATCAATACAAAATTGATATCAAAATCTATCCATGTGAAGTACATAAAAGAACTAAATAAATCTGAAAAAAAATCAGTTAAATGTTTCGAACGTTTATATTCGTTTATATTAACGTTTACTACTCCTTAAATATTTGTATTTCTTTAAATATTATATTATTACTTCCTCTGTCCGAAAATAGTTGCTACATTTCACTTTGATTTTTGTCCGGAAATAGTTGCTACAGATTTCGTAAAAAGTAAGAAAAAGAGGATTTAATGAACACAAGTTTTTTAATTCAAGGAGGAACCCGATAAATTATAAACATAACAGTTTAACATATTTTAAACATTAATCTGCAAAAATTCCTGCACTGTTTTAATGGCGTTTTCGTCACATTTTATACAAGTCATTAAAGTCGAATTTCGTCTTAACTTCATTTTACTTATGTGTTGTGGATGTACACCCTTTATGTAATAATAATTCAGATTCGACAGAGAATGGAATTGAAAAAACCCAAAACGAACACATTAAAATCTGGGCTGTTTGGTGCCCAGATTAGAGACCCTGCAAAAGCAAGAAATTGCTTTTGCAGGGTCTCTATGGACGTTCTTGTTCGAGATAAAACCATTTTCATTTAGGTGTTAGGAGAGAGAAAGTAGTGTGAGAGATTCACACCAGTTGATTCAAAAATTATTGTAGCCAATTGAAAACGTTGGACTTTCAGCTTTCTTTCGGTATATAAATCATAGTTCTACACAAACCTGTTTATTACTTATAAACAAAAACTGTAACACCTTATGTTATTTTAACCCAAAAATAATTCTTTAACGCATTTGTTTTTTTTTTTTAAAATCCAATATATTTTTCAAATATTATTGCGCCAATTCAAAATGTTGTAATTTCAGCTTTCTTTCAGTATATAAACCATAGTTCTATAGAAACCCGTTTATGATTTATAAACAAAAACTGTAACACCTTACATTATGTTAACCTAAAAATAATTCTTTAACGCATTTGTTTTTTTTTTATAAAAAATCCAATGTATTTTTCAAAAATTATTGTAGCCAATTGAAAACACTGGACTTTCAGCTTTCTTTCAGTATATAAATCATAGTTCTACACAAACCCGTTTATGAGTTACAACAAAACGAGAGTTAGGAGAGAAAAAGTCGTGTGAGTGATCCACACCAGTTGATTTCAATCTGTCGTATCTAGATCTTAATGTACTTCTTTTGCAGAGTGGAATTGTGGAAATGTTCTGTTGACTATTCTCTTTTGGCTTACGACCACATTAGTAAAACCAGAACAGTAAAACATCCGAGCAGCGGTATTTATTGCAACCCGTTTGAGTTTGTTATCGTCTTTGACATTTTACAATAAGTGATGGAAGATTTGCTTGTAATCATCATTACTAAATTCTCCACAGTTTTTTGTCCCACTTGGTTGTTTTCTTGGCATTTTGAAGTTTTGGTTATGTTAGAGCGGTTAAATAAGTAATATGTCAGAATTTGACGTTTTGCAACAGCAGCGTAAAACAAAAGCGCAATAAATTTAAACAAAGTTCGATCATGACACACTTAGATTCATAAAACACCTGACAGCTATGTCAAAAGAAGTTAATTAAGTTGCCTATTTCCAATCATATTGACGTCGAATTAAACTGTAGCAACTATTTTCGGACAGAGGTAGTATTATATTTCGTTAAAAACTTAAAGTATTAACTACCTACTGGCACAAATTCATAGTAACAGCTAGGTAATTTATGAATCAACACAAGATGATATAACTCGAAAGTACATGCTAAAGCAGCAGTTAAGTGAGCTATTAGCCATTAAAAGTTATGTCGTTATCTCTACTAAATTACTTTCAGTTAATTGAATCCTAATTTGATCATGACATGAATTTATAGCTGCAGTGATTACCGTGTAGCAAATACGATAACTAATTTAAACTTAAACACGTTTAAAGTGACTAAAAATTTTCATTATTTTATCTGAATGAAGAAGAAAAATTCAGCAGCTGTTCTGTGATAATACGTACAGCCGTATTCAGTGTCTTGTTTTAACATCGATTTAACTAAGAGCGCTTTTGAAAGCGCTTTTAGACAATTTCATATTCACGACTAATTTTTACAACTCTTTTAGTTAACAGCGCCTCTAGTTAAATGATGTTTGGCAACGTAGCCGTTCGTAGCGTCGTTACCATGGTAATCTCTTATGATGCCTGGCTTATAATTAAAGTCATGCTGCTGTCGCTATAAAATGGGGGTGCCGTTAAATTACCGTTAAATTGCCGTTAAATTAAATGATTAAATGTTGCATTTTTCTGTACAATTACTATTGTGATCCTGCAGAGCATAAGGGTTTATGTACAGATAGCCAAGGAAATACTTTATAGCAAATATATTGTTTCAATTTTTGTCGGGTAAGCAAAGATTTTCATTTATAAATCTCAATGACACACCTTGTTTCGTCAAATTTTATTGACGTATTAACGTTAGAATGATCAAATGATACGATTGGTAAGGAGAAAGTACCTCAAGTTAACGACAATCACATTTCTAAAATATAACCAAATTGCAAACAAATTCAAATGTTGGGTTATGTGAACTTTTGGTGCAAATTTTGCTCACAAATCGTGCACGACAAGAAAAGTTACCGTGTGCACATAGCGTATGCCCGACGTCAATTACGCCTCAGAACATGGATAATCCTAGTGACTGGAACAATATCTGAATAATTCCAACATTTTTTTTACAAACTTTTTTTTTAATCTAGGCCTGGCCAAAAAACGTAACGTATGCATTACGTTTTGTAATATAAGGCCTCATACACAAAGAGAATACATACAGGTAAACTTTTTCCAAGATATAGTATGAAATAGTATGTACAGTAAGAGGTATCTATTAAATGAAATGTTTGTACAATTTTTGGTAAATTTTGCTGATTTGAAACCAAACATGTTATCGATACCACTTCACAACATACCAATGTTTTCTATTTCAACACTAATACTGGGAATGCTAGCGTTTTGGAGCTCCAAATCAAATTAATCGAGTTGGTTATTTTTCTTGGCCGATATCGCTTCGGAAATCCTCCGTTGTCATAAGAGTAAACCTTTTGTATGGATAAGTAAGTGGTCTTACTTTGACCATTAATATCCCAAATTTCTCTAATTTCTTGCCGTTTTACTTGCCATCTTGTCCTTTTAAAAGCGGATCTTTCAAATTTGGAGAGCTCTTTTTCTGAAAGCCAATCTTTAAAATGTCTGTTTCTATTTGTTTTTCCGCCTTGCCCCAAGAAGATCAGTTTTTTATCCAATAGTGACTATCTATTGGCCAGAGGACAATTGATGTATCAGTTATCCGTATCAGTCCTAACATACAGGATCCGGCAGGATGAGCGTTCAATAGAAAGATATGAAGAATCAGGTAAATTAGAATATTGATTACCAAATACTAAGACTAAGAATTACCCTTAGTCTTAGTGTTTGGTTCGAAAATGTCTGAATTATTAATAGCAATATGATGGATTTTACCGCTTTTCGCAGAAGGAAAATGCATCGATAATGTACGAGATGAGTACAAACATAAGAAAAAGTGTAAGAAAACCACAATGAACGAAATGATGAGTCCAATAGAAACGTACAAAATACGAGCTAAACGTATATTCTTTGTTCAACTCCAAAACATACTTGATAATATTCCTTAGCAAGGATTTATTTTACTTCAATTTTCTTTTTCTTCTTCTTTTTCGTTTTCTGTTGAATTTTTCTTCTAAAACACAATTCTGCCATTTTACGCAACGGATATAAAAAAATTGAAACTTGCTGTACGACAGACTAAGGACATAAGATAATAAAAATAAAGGGGATAGAAATGGAAAATGGAAATACCCATCATAAATCAGCAACAAATTGTACCCTACGGCGGCTCTACAATAAAACTCAGTGTTGGGTTAAGCAGAGAATTCGGACAAAAAGAATAACAGTAAAAAATCCAGTTGTAATATTCAAGATAACATCCAGTACATCTTAATTTTTATATTATAACGAAGAGATTATGGAGGTTTACGAAAAATCCATGTAAAACTGGAAGGTTAATCTTAATTATTAATAATGTACAATGCGCATAACAATGCGGATTTATTAATTCTACATAAAGATATTTCTGATGTTTGGATGAACAAATGATACGATATGATCGCTATTGTAGTAATTACAAACATGTTTGTGTTACATTTCACATTGTTGTTCTTGTTAAATGTTTAGAAGACAACATAAACGTAAACCAAGCTCGTGTATGTATTTATTCTATTTCGCTATTTACCTTTTTTATTATATTTGGGTCACTATGTTATTATTGATTTACTTTATTAATCAAAAATTGTAAGACGTAGCCGTCATTCAAGGACGTTGCTACACTTTCCTGGTCGGCCCAAACTTGTTTCAAAGATGTGATTAGGAAAATAATCTGCTACTAACACATTCTTGTATACAAAAATGTACTAAAATTAATCTGCAATTTCTTACATCTGCAATTATCGTAAATACTCTTAAATCCATTTTTTAAAGCTTCTACAGAGACAATATGTCTTCCTCAGGTTCTCCTCCTTTTTCTCCTAACAATAAGATATACCTTGCTGTGGAGGTAAATATCTATCGTCTACGAAATTTGTAGAATGCGGCTGTGAAATTTTTGCAAAAATTGTAGCGTTCCGTAATCTACATCGAAATATCTATTAAAACCTATTGGGCGATTATCATCTGCGGCACCAAATACCACAAGTAATCGAACTACATTTACTGGATTTGCATATTGATTGCACAACTGCCATGGTGTAATCAAAACAATTGTAAACTATTACACATAATCACTACTCTGGTTATCGATTTTAAAAAATTAAGCGTCTTCGAAAAAATCCCATTTTAGCGGCATGAGGACTTCATTTTATGAGCTCGAACCATTGTGGAATTATGCTCTTGCCACCAATTGCAATTTTCAGCTTATAAAATACACAAAAATTAAAAATTAAAAGAAAGGGGTCGCAAGAATACTCTATGAATACTATTATTTTTGGGCAAATTACTGTACTTTAACCATTATGCAATTGCGCCGTTGCTGCAAATTGTAATTTAAAAAAATGAAAAGTGGAAATGTCAGAAAATTCTAAAAAGATGGGAAAACCTGTCAAGGGCTGTAGAAGATTTCATCAGTCATTTCATCCTTTTATGGTATTTTGCACAATTGCTACTACAAAATACTAGTACCTGGAAGACCGAGCTCGATCGGGGGTAAAAACACACAAAAAAAACATTGTTTTCTGACCCAGCTTGCCCGTTTTGCCAACGCGTGTGGTGAAAGATGCAACTAACAGACCGAGCTAGTTCTGTTCTACTAGCACACGATGGCTCCTTATGGCTCCTTACTAATTTTTACATCTCAAAACGATGTTTTTGACGATCGGCACTTATCTCAATCC
>JAWQRJ010003582.1:0-11898 GCA_033557515.1 Diorygopyx duplodentatus | reverse complement strand
CCTTAATAGAAATGTTAAATTTTGATACCATTTAATTGACCTTTCAACACTTTTATTCTGGTTATGAGACAGGTAAGTGTGCCAAATTTTAGGTTTCAAGCTCAACTTCTTTAAAAGTTATTGAGTTTTAAGCGCTTTATGACGATTTTGTCCCACTATGCGCCGTCCTGCTGAAAGAAAATAGTTCTCCCCTCTTGAATTAGCAGATTATCCAACGTATCTTTAATTTCCTGTTGCAGCAGTTTTTTTTGCAGTCCTTTTTGTATTTTTATGTATAATTTTCCATAAAGAACTAAGAAACGCACCTAGTGTAGAAAAAGATGTTTTGAAAAATGTTATCTTTTTTCAAAATCAATGTGTATTTAATCAAAAATGTATATTACATTTATATTCTTTGTTTTTTTTGTATTTGATAATGCGTTTTTGCGAAAATCGATATGCTAAAGCGCGTTTTCCAGTATTTTTAATGCTTTTTAATCCGGACTGTAGAAATAACTATTGAAGATAATAAAACTGTAAAACAAAATTTTGTATCCAACCAAAAATTACCTGAAATTATGTTAAGTTTATAATAACTGGACGGACGCTCTCGCTCGACCCGCGGTCGGGATTTTAACACATTCCCGCCGAACGCAAACTTCCGCGTCCATTCCATTCGTGCCTTCGGGTGCTTTGCAAATTAAACGCATTACGGTGACAGTGGAACTTCCGCATCCCAAACGAGACTCACTCTCCATACTCATCGCGACACTGCCGTTCAATTAACACCGTATGGTCAAAAGTAGTTAGCGGGGTTCAGTAAGCTGAGGAGTAGAAGGTTAAATTTTTGCGATTGGCAAAATGTTTCCGAAATAATAGTCTCACTAATTATGACATATTATATTCTGTTTTAATTTTTTCGGTTAATAAAAAAAAGAGTTTTTCCAATACTTTCAATAAAGTAGGCATAGGCATCGGATCTTTCTGAGAGGCTCTCTCTATCCTTAATTGAAACATTGGATGGGACGGATTCAATTTAAAGATGGAGGGGTAAGGCAGAAAAGTTCTCCCAACTATTATATTAAGGTAATTACACCCTGATTAGGTGGGAGTACCGCCGTGATTGGTCGACATCCTATGGAATTAGCCACGAGTTACTATAAAGAGTTGGCTGGTTACGTTAGTCGTTAGTGTATTGTCAATCTTGAAAATATTAAATCGGGTAAACTACAAAACGTCGAGCATCTACAAGTTTTACAGTAGTGGTAATAGTTTTCTAGTGTTGTGTATACTTGTGTATAATATTAATCTCGTCGATTTTATAATAATTATTAGTTAACTAAATATTATTACAAAGCTTGTTCATTTTCCGCATCTAAATGTGAGCTTTCGTTTTCTTCTAGTAATTACCGTAGAAAATAAATATCAAAACGGCTTTTACTAAATGAAAGCGCAATGTTAGTATTATATGAAACACAGTTTTCGTCGGTAGAATTTTCATTAGGTAGCTAATTACGCTAATTATAACATTCCGTAAACCTTGCCTTTTTCTGTAGTTTATTCAATATCTTGTAAAAATTATCTCTAATCTAAATGTATAACTATTACTTTAAATTCCACGCAACATTTTTTCCCCAAAATATTAACCGCTCTTGGTCGTTTCACATTGTTTCCAACTATAAAACACGAGATGTATTAAATATAAGTATGTATATATTTTATTAACAGGAATTTGCCATAAAACCCTTTTGAACAAGTGAAATATAATAATAAAAATAATATCATACCTTATTATAGAGCATCTACATAAATAAATATACGTAAATATGCCTAATGTGTTTTTCTCAATATTTTTGTTCTAACTTATGTCTAATAATTTTCTTCTCTTTAATTTTTAAGCGCGCTATAACCTGATTCAATTTATTGATGTGCAGATTGAAATTGAAAATAGCAATTACTTGAATGTTCAGTTCAATTGTAGCTGTTTTATTTGTTGTTTAGTTTTGATATAATTCAGACCATTGTTGGGCAGATTTTCTGTATATTTAAGCGTTTCTGGTCCTTTGAACATTTGACACCTGAGACAACCTTTACTGGCCAGATTTGCATAAAAATGGGTCAAATTTATTGCAGATATAATTTGGAGTTTTTAACAAAATATATATACATACAGGTGGTCCTATAACATTTGCTGTCTATCCTCAAGAAGTTTCGATGCCCCCGAAAATATGAAATATCCCCGAAAGTAAAAAATAATATATTATTGTTTTCATGTCTGAATTGATCTAAAGTTTGAATTCTACAAGGTGTAACAAAAATCCCACCTTGTTCACAAAAATTACACTGTTCGACAAGCTTACGAAAAGGAAATTATTATTATTATTATCACATTTTCGAGAAAAAAGGAGAAAAATTAAATTTATAATGCCGATGAATTCGTCATTTTTGGGAGAGCGTTACCTCCTGTAGGTAACGCTAGTTCTTCATGATGAAAAATCTGTTCCGGGTTGAAAAATATCTAAAGACACACTAACATTTATGCCGTGTTGCAACGCAATAAAAACACACAAACTTCCCCTTTTAGGTCTTCGAAAATCGCCAGTGATATGACGGACCAAAAAAAGGTTGGGCGACAAAAATTACATTTTCGAACTGGTTTAATAATAATTTTAGCCTTGATGTTAAAAAGTTCTCGGAGAGTATAAATAGACATCAAAAAGTATTATTATTGATAGATAATGCTCCTTCGCATCTGGTCTAAAGAAATGATTGATCCGAATAAGCAGTTTCCCTTGAAGGTAGTGATATAACACAACACTTGAAGGAATTTAAATTTGAAGGAATTTTATTAAACACATAATATTTAAGATCAAATAGTAGGTGTTTAATGTAACACATAACAAAAAAAAATTAAGAAAAGTTGGGAAGAGTTATTGTCCAACTGAGAAGAAGAAGCCGAGTTGCTATTTTCCGTAATTCGAGAGCAACAGCCAACTAATAGCTCAACTAATAGACATTACAAGAAGATTAATGATATAAGTAACATCTTAAAGAGTGTAAATCAAAATGTAGATAACGATGACATACAAAACTGGGTCTTACGAAAATACGAAAATATTCCAGATATGGTTGAAGATGACATCATTTTCGAAGTTGTAAATCGAGGTAGATAATTCAAGTGATCTACACTCATACCTTCAGATAAAATAAAACTTCTTGACGCAATAAAATCGTTTGAAATGTGTATGCAGTGAGCAGAGGAGAACGATTTTCCATTGCAAGATATACTATTAAAGATTGAAGGAGTGCGTTTTCCTTCAATCTTTAATCAAACCATTCCACATTGGCATAACAACCGACAATTTACTCATTTTTTAAAAAAGCAACAAAATAATGTGGACTTATAATTAACATACGCAATTTTCGTTTTCTTTTAATATGTATTTACAATAAAAATAAATAATTGGTAACAAATATAATTTTTTGCCTTAAAAATAAATGTCCACATAGAATTACCTTTTTTTGTCCACATAAAATATACCTGCATTATGTTTTCAACGCTCTTTGTGCATTATAAATAAATAAACGTTACCGGAATGCGCTACGTAGAGGCGCAGTCATAATGTTTTCATTTTTTTTATATTTAGCTCTTTTAAATATTTTGTAAGTTTGATTTCTCGAAATAACAGTCTTCGGTTATCTCTTTTTTATACTTTTATATAACCGATTCATAACTTCCCTATACTCCCTTTTAGGTATAAAATAATGTCAGAGGGGGGGGGGGGGGAGGGGGCTCCAGCGATACAGCAAGGGATTATTACCTGGCCGTTCTCCTAGATACAAGAAGAATGGGAGAAGAATATGGTTGAATGGGACTATGCTTAATAGAGACAAGTCGTTTGGGAAGAATGGAAGATCGAGGACAGTGAAGAAATCGAAGTCCATTCATATTGCGTCCTCTAGTTATTTTCGTAAATTATAATACATTGGAAAGCTTACAGTTTACTGTAACCTGGGGAATGCAATAAAGATTATTATTATTATTCAATTGAAACAAATGTTGAAGTTTTGAAAGGACGGTACTCAATTTTCACCACTTCTTTGATACAATTTGGTAAGTGGATACAAATCCTAAAGAACAGGGACAAACAGTGCTAATTTTTTGTACTGATATTTTTGTTTATTAGGTACAATTCAATGTTTGTTTATTCGGTACATCGCATAGCTTAGGAGGATAATGTTTAAAGTTTTATTCAACGTGTATCATAAGATTTGCGCTCTTTTCTTATTCTATGAATTAATGTTTATTTATATTATTTGGTAACATTTTTTATTATGTTTAAGCATTCTGAACTTTAGTTTGTTTTGTATTATGGTGCATAAAGTGGTAATAAAAATGTCGAGGGATCAATAATAGAAAATGTCTATTGGTCATCTTTAACACCTTCTAGTTCTTCTACTATTGATCCCTCGACATTTTTATTGCCACTTTATGCACCTAGTTTTTCTAGGTGCATATACAGAAACCCTGTATAGTATCTATTGATATATTCGATGTATATTTGTACGTTACAGGTAACGAGTGAAAAGTACCCGAGTTACATTACATAATTAATTAATAAGTAATTTATTTTGTTCATTATTTTTAATCATAAAAATAGATTTCTCCTTATGTCCAGATAGCTCAACATAAGTTTATGGAGTACTTTGTGAATTACGCCTGTTTGTAAATTTGACAGGTAAATACCATAATATACCAATGGTGATCTAAAATACATTTACTACTGTACTGGCAATATTATTAGTACGCAGATGATTTCCGTAATTTGAAGATTTCTATTTATCACTCCAACTAACGAAAACAACTATGTATTAGTATTGAATATTTACAATTTTATTGTTGATCAAAAACTTAATGTATCCTATTATAAATTGGAATTTGTTTTGTTTATCCTTATAGATAGCTTTCCCTAATAATTAAAAAGTACTTCTTAAATGTAAATGGTAATGTTAAGGCAAAATTAACTTTAACTTAAATGTAAAAGGTAAGGTTCAAAATGTTCAACAAGTTAAAAGAATAAAAATAGAATTATGTTCACACAACATTTTACTGGGAAAATTTTTAGGGGTAGTAAAAATGATAAAACCAGATCGTCGAACAGGATGATGCAAAGCCAATACTTTATTACTGAGTTTCACCCCCCAACAAGAAGCTATACAAAATATTTAAATAAATTCAAACAAATCATCAGGATAAACCCAAGCCCAAAACATATCACAACGTAGGAAATAGGTTAGAAAAAGAACACTTCTGTTTTCTGTTTTGACGTTTCAACGAGAATTAGAAAATTCACTGGTTGAAAAATTACTAGAATTTTCTAAATTTCTATGCTTGAGAAATGCTCAACAGAGAATAGCCGATGTTCAGTTTACAAAACAGAACGCGTACTCCATACTCAAGACGTGCTTGACGAAGTCCGCCTCGAGTTCTCCACCTTCAGGCTTAGATTGAGATCCGTTTATAAATACGGGCCTAAACTCTTCGTGAGATTAGGTACATCGTTACAGTCAGCTAAAGAGTTAACTTTAGAAAAGGAGGGAAGAATTAACCTTCACAGTGTTTATACTCCGCGAAAAAATCATTTGTTGTTAATTTCGCGTTCAGCTCCGACCCAAGAAGTGCAGCTTGCTGAGCATAACTTACAAGATGGGGATGACTTTCAGATGAACCGATATGTTCGTCAGTGCAATTTACTACAAAATCTTAGTCGCATGTTTCTCTACGAGACTTCACGGAAGACAGATAGAAATTTTCAGGCAGTGAAGACGATATATGGTTTTTTTCTCCATGGGGGTTTCGTTATAGATGAAATAAAGCAAAGCTTTCATTTCAGATCTTTTAGAACTTTGTAACACCCCACGATTTTTCAAATATGGTAAAAAATATGTTTTTAAGGAGTTCAAAGCGAATTTTCAGGAAAATTTTGAAGGTAGTAAATTTGAAGTTACTAACGTGGCATATAACGTGGCGACCAGACTAGTGTTCTGTAATCTAACGTCATCTAAAATCTTATATTTTGTTAAGAAAATCTAAATATCTACGATAAATTACGCATTTTCCATGTAAATCAAGTTGCTTCCTGCGCCTCCACATTTCCGACGAACAATTCTGTATAAAAATTCCTATTCATCTGAAGGCCTGTAATGTGCAAGTTACAACACTACTCATTCATCACGAGATTTTTTGAAAATTAAAAGATTGACATTTTCGATTTTTCAATTTTTTAGATTTACATTTTTTGCTTTTATTTGTCATGACAACGAAATTAAATTGATTAGATTAAAATAAATTAATAGTTTGCAGTGACATTACCAGATAATTTCCAACCAAACACTTCGATATACCAAAAAACAAATACTAATAACATTATTTTTCATGTCCCTCTAGTCTTTTAAATTTGTAAAATAATGCATTGACTTGTCAATGCAAAGTTACATTCACTTCCGGTGGTACCGGAAAGCCGCATGGAGATGAAAATGTAGATGTACACGGCATTTAAACACTAGATATTCTAGAAATTATAACAATATAACACAATTGTTATTATACAGGGCTTTCATAAAAAGTTCCACATGGTCACGAATGTTAGGCAACCAAACCGACACAACTGGTATTGGTTTTCCAGCCAGAGTAAAGGAACTAGAAAAAAATAGTGGCCTATCGAAATTTTTTTTAAAAAAAGCAAAGTTTGTTTTTCATTCATGTTCACAATTTATTTAAAAAAATTAAAATTGTTAATAAGACAAAGAGTAATTTTTATTATGTAATTAATTAAAAAATCACAACTATTATAAAATGTGTTCAAAATGTCCACCTTCCGCTTCCAAACATATTTTTACTCTTCGTTTCATAGAGTTAAAAACTCGTTCCAGTTCTTTTGGTGATATATTGCGTACCTCTTGATGTATTACTGCTTCCAGTTCCTGAATCGTATGTATTCTATTCTTAAACATATTGTTTTTAACTCGCCAAAATAGACAAAAATCCAAAGGGGATAAATCTGGATGGCGAGGAGGCCACAAACTTCTACTAATAACACGGTCCCCATAAAATTCTTGCAACTACCGCAGAGTTGTATCATCGATCATCTTTCTGCATTAATTATCCCATACCATATCTTTCTGCATTAATCATGTCTCGGAAAAAAATAGGGTCAGTTATCCTTCTTTTAGACATAAAATCCCATATGCCAGATTTCTGAGAATGAAGAAGTGCTTCAACAAAGTTATACGGATTTTCTGCTACTCAAGTTCTGTAATTCTGGCTATTTACATAGCCAGATGTATACACCCATGCTTCATCAGAATAAAAAGCCAGGTTTAATAAGTTGTCATTCAAATGCTCATTAAACCACCTATTGTTCGCAAGAACACGTGGTAGTTTCTTGGATCCAACTGGTGCAGGGCATTTCCAGTTGAGTTCATACTCAATTTATTATTAATAATTTGAAATTAAATCTTACCTCAAAATACCTTCAAATAATTAAAAAAAAATTATTTGGCATATTTAAATTAAAAAATAATCAATTTTTTTGCGAATTTGATATTATGTATGTCTTGATTCCAAATTTACTACAAACCCTGATTGAAGTTTAAGAGTGGCAGAATTCCTCTTCGTCTTCAAATACATTCGCCCAAAATAAATTACGATCTGCGATGCACGTAGTACATCCGACACATGCGTCCAAAGCAAATTGTTAAAGCTAATATTTAACGACGGCTCATCGTCGCGTATCTTTTAGCTTTTAATATGCGGGTAGTTACGTTTGCCATAAACCCTCTTAATGACTGGTCGTACCACGGGCGCGAATGGACACTGTCTACGTTTAACGATCAGCCGTATGGGTAGGTCCCATTTGGGATGCGGAAGTAACCACTCGATAGGCGAGAACCGTAGGTTTGCGCACATCGTTTGCTTAAGACACATGCACTCATCTCCAAACTAGCCAGATGAACAAGCAACATTAGTTTTCTTCATCGGGGATAGTTCCCGATCAACAAGATTTCAACCCACGCTAAGAGGTTCAAATCGATAATCTGAGAAGGCAAAATTCATTCATAAGATAATATCAATCTCAGATATTTTCAAAATGGCGAATTCAATACAGCAGACTACAAATGAAATTGCAGATATGTTGTTAACTAATGAAGTTAATGGAGTATAGTAGAACAACTCAACGCTGTGCCCGCATCAATTTTACATGCTAACTGCAACGTCCAAATAAACCATTTCCGTCATATCAAGACCATACATCATGCACATATCGCTTGCTAAAGGCCGCGAGACCTGTAGCACGTTATGATAACTTTGCATGCAGAACTGTCCACGTCCACAATGATTCTTAATACAAACCGTGTGCTCTCGCTGTACTACAAGTGATTAATTAAATTCTGACTGGGCAAGTTGCCGATTATGGCAACTCGGCGAAGTTGTGACCACTTATCTATATCTGCTTTTCCACCGCGTCTTTCCCCCCCGAAGGCACAAATTTGATATATGCCTAAATTAACCGGCGAGGTGAATACGTGCTAATTGACTGAGATGAAGTGGTTTCTGGCACAGCTTAATGCGAATTTGATATTAACTTTGGTATTCCCGAGCGAAGATCGGAATTTTTTGGACGATACGCGGCGAGCATGATTGAGATGTGCGATTAAATACAAGAAAACCTTTTAGGGAAAGGACGTGGGTTTGATGCACGTTAATACGTCAACGGGAGTTAAATCTTCGAATACGCCGTCTAAATTGCGTTGTCCCGAAAGATTAAGAGGAATGCCGAATCCGTTAGGCCATCTCCAAAATTTAAAAAATGATAATAATGAATTATATTCCGTATACCGTTAACGAAATACCTTATTAGTATATGTATGCTCGCTAATGTTGCCGTTATCGAGAGAAAGAAGATGAACCTTAATCATATGATGTTACGACTGAATTTTAATAGCCCAAGAGCTTTAAATCTGAAAGTTGAATATACTTTGTATCCTAAATTCCCGTTCTCCATATTCGTTATCGTAAGAGCTACAAAAACAGTTAATATTCCACTTCGGTTAAAGCAGATGTTCGCAATTAGTGGAAATGAATCCGAAGGCTTTGAAAATTAAGTGGTGGAAGATGTTCAATCTAATGAACTTACCACTATTTTATATAATAACCAGCAATCCTCAATATTACCAGTAATTATTGCTAACTTGATTAGTGTCTCGTGGAAAACTTCCTCCATTTAATAAATAACTCGTTAACTCATACAGTTTCCGAATGCCAATGATGTTAATTAAATTTGGAGTACACCATAGCGGTACAAACTAAAAAAGTGTAAACTTATAGCTCTTGTAATTAGTTAGATAAAGGTCAAATGACTGTGGAAGTGTGTAACTTCAAGCAATTACATTCATGATTAACTAAATCAGGACAAGTCCAGGGGCTATCCATTAATTGCCTAAATATTTTTTCTTTACAGTTTTAGTGGTGTCCCCATTAAGAATAATGAGCTCCCATCAAGCAAAAGCGAACTTCATCGAACATTCCTAAGTTTTCGTGCGGCTGTCAGTTTGAAAAACGAGTAAAAACCTACATTCCTGCCGAGGTATTGCCCGACAGGTTCAGCACACATCAATTTTTGATTTCCCGAGGATAATAAGAGGAAGTGCACCGACTTCTGCAAGATGATTGTGGACTATTAGAGGTGCACAATGCGCGTCTATACCGTGGCCACGTGCTAATCTTCCCGCTATTACTTACCTACTAAGGGTACCATTAGAGTGTAAACGTGAGCCGATGCAACACTTTTAATCATGTCCAGATAGTCGATGAAACAATTCGTGTCCGGTATTAAGTACTTCGGGCGGACCTCGATGTGGACGCTCACGACGGACTGCTGCAGGATTTTCTGAAAAGCGAAAGTGAGATACGTATGAGAAAATCGAAAAAAAGTGTAATACACAGTAATAGAATTAACGCTGGTCCACCACCAAGAACAAAATGCTTTTTAAAACATACAAACTCCCACCAGGCAAAATTTTTGGATAATACCTTGATTGTGATGCATTTCGTTTTGTTTATACGCTCCTAACATTCTGTAATATCCTTGCATATACGTTCATAAGTAACATCGATCATAATCATTATTTTTTTCGTTGCTTGAAACGCATTTTGTCGGTCGTGTCTATTGGTAAAATCCAATAAAGGAAATGATTGACACATAAATGGATAGAAAATCGGTGTATAAATCGGTCTGACAACTAATTAATATGGGCAAGGGTTCGTCCACTGCATGACGTGCGGTCTCCCACTTGCCGACACAATGAGTTTTTAAATCCGTTAAAAGTGTGAGACGTTTTTTACGAAATATTAATTATAGCCATATTATACGGTATTAGAATAGATCATTAATTGTATCGGCCGGAGCGGGTACCTTGAGGGCCTCTTTTTATGCGGCCACCCAAAGCCGTTAAAGGGTTCTCAGACATACCTCCGATAACCATTCGGTCGGATTTTGGAGGTCATATTTATGGTAACCAAACATCATCCGGATTAATATTCTTTTTTTAGAGTTAATTGATATTTATTGGTGCGGTTATCCTATGATATATATTTTGTACCCTTGTAGAGTGTAAAATCCAGCATTAGCTTAGATCCATTATAACAATGAAAAAAATACAAGAACCAGGTATAAGTTACTGGTTCTTATGGTTTATGGTTTAGGATTTTTTTATTTTCATTTGTTAAAGGCGGCATAAAAATAATGTCCAATGTTTTAAAAATAGCAAAAATCAAAAATCATTTTATTATTAATAAAGTTACGAAAAAAATACAATGAAAATACAGATAACTCCCGCATAATACGGTACTTCTATAATGCGGTTTCACTCTAACATGGTTCGAGAATTAAGTAATTTCCCGTATACCTCTTATAACGCTTTTAATCAAATTAGGGAAATACCACTAAAATGCAGAACGGAAAAAAACCAATACTTTTCTACTTTTCCTACTTTTTACTGTAGGAAGTTTGGTTTCACTGTACATTTTATAAATAATACGTTTTATTTCTTATAGAAGATTTTTTATATTTTCTATTATTTTTTATAATTAACTATGATATTGTCAAATCATTCATCTTGATTCTTTTATGTGTCTTCGAAGTGTTTAAACTGTTCAGTTTATTGGTTTAATGTTATTTTTTTAAAGTAAGGTTAAACCATTTTCCTGAGATTTTTGTTTAACAAACAAGTGAAAACCACTGGAAACTAACACACGTAAAATAAGATAGGAGAATTGCCTTTCATCTCGTTCGCTCGACACTCCACGAAGAATTACGTGTAGTAGAATTAAAAAAAGAACAATTCCCCCATCCACTTCTTTTGTGCTGCCTTCATCAAATTTCTAACTTTGTTTATAACCCTGTTTTTCTTAAGCTTACAGGGTTTGAAGATGATTCAACATTTATAAATCATACATCCTGTTTTAACACGGTTTATTTCACGGTTGTTTCAGATCGATATTCCTGTGTTTCTTCCATTGACTCGTTTAGCTTTTTTATAATGTTTTTAATGTTGTCTCTGTTGTATATTGTTATTATCCTCCATCTTTCTTCCCCCATAATTATTCTTCTCTCCCTTATACCATCTGATTCTATTTTTGGCTTTACTTTTTCTTGAATCTCCCATCATCCTCCTGCCAAGATCCCAGCTTTTGCTCTGCCCTTCTTTTTTTTTCGTGTTGCGTACTGTATTTCCCATTTATACTCCCATTTATGATCATCTTTTTCCCGCGCTTTTCTCCTCTAAGCACGTCTCCGTCAAAAACACAACATCGTATGTTCTAATAAAACTGCAAAAGTCCTCGTCCTTATTTAGCAA
>JAWQRJ010003581.1:0-11898 GCA_033557515.1 Diorygopyx duplodentatus | reverse complement strand
GGCTACACTAAAGCGTAACAGTGAAGCGTTGTTGGGGTCCGTGTGGGTTGTCTAAGGCCCACATGTGCGCGTTGAACACCCCTTCACGTGAAAAGGTTGCTTCATTACTGGACATAACAGAACTGGAAAATTGCGGGTCGGTCGCACTTTGGTGAAGAAATCACTGTGCAAACGCGACACGTTATGCTACAGTAATTGAACTCTCTGAAGATTAAGGGGATGTTAGGCGTCGTCCTGCAGAACACGATGGTCAGTTGATCGAGACGTTCCGGTGGCAGCGGCCGATGTTAAGAACTCACGTACAGCGCCTATCGATTTCCTATCGATTTCCGCCCATGCTTTCCTATGTAATTATGGTTCCTAACGATGTTCTCTACCTCCCCTCCAAGTTTGTACACGAAGTTCTGGGACACCCTGTTTAAGCGCTACTACCCTTACAGTTTATATCAACGAAAAGTTTTCCAAAAAACGTACGATGCCATAAGGACTCGATGACGTCATAGACAGACAGATGGGTGGACCGACCAATTGCCATAAACGGCACTATTAGTCTTATGTTAGATTAGCCTAATTTATGAAGATATATCAAAATCTCACCCTCACAATTTTTTTTGATGAATTTAATACTCCCTTACAGGTAAATAAGAAAGTAAATGTTTTCAAATCCCTCTGTGTTCAGAATCCAACACAGTTTGAGTTTCGTTTCTCCAATAGATCTAAGGCATTTAGGTATCTTTTTTAGGTATCCGGGATTCATCAATCAACTAAAAAAAAATTAACTTAAATGAATTATGTAAAATTTTATGTTTTTCTGTTGTTTAAAAGTTGTTGTCCATACACGATAACCCAGTAGTGAGCTATTTTTATAATTGGTTTTTACATCTAATATTTCATTTTTTGCAAAATATTTTTTTTAAATTTCTGATATAAAATCAAAATATCAAAGGAAATTACAATGTATTCTAAACAACGAACTAAAATGTTCAAACTGTAACCTTAATTGCATCATATTCCTCTCGTAGATAAGTATTAAAATGTCGCTCGCTCGCAAATTGTTGCCTTTGATTAGGTGCCAGTTCAAACCAAGTATCTTCCTCTTCCAATGCTCCAAATTTAAAGGCATTTTGGTCAGTAGAGTTTCATATTTCGACTCCGACATCTAAACGACAACTTTCAAAGCAGACATGTGAGTTTATTAAACACTCCCAGAAGGCAATTCATTTGAACAAGGCATCGCGATGGTAAGATCTACGTTAATCTTTAACTTGGCTTTTAATCGGTGCCCGGAGCAAATTTATAAGTGAACTTTTTCTTCAAGTAATACGATATTTCCGAGTTGTTCAGATAAAAGATAAACAGAAAACTGATCACTGAAACTGTTTAATGATTTAAAGTAGTTATTTCACGTGTAGATTTTTTTCAAATTTCGTGTGCCACCTACAGACGATTTTTGCTTAAAACTTTCTTGTACCTTAGGGAAAATGTCCAGCTGTCCAATTTTGTTCAATTTCGAGCCTCTGTAGCATGTTTACGCTTTCCCTTTCCATGTTAAAAATTTCTAATACAACAGTTACTTAACCTAAAATAATAGATACGTCAAAGTGACATTAGCAATCTCACCATCTTACGGAGAACTGATGAACCAGCAGATGAATATTTTAAAATGCAGTATTTGATGTCATTCATAGAGTGTTTATAGGATTTATTAGTTTTCATGGGTTGTCCCCAAATTATCGGTTTCCTTATGGAATTTATGGCCTATTTTTTTTATTTAAACATACATATGTCCAAAGTCGCACCGTTTAGAAGTTACTCCTAAAAATATATTGGGGGGTTAGGTGAGAGAAAGTCCTGTGAGTGATCCACAACCACTCAGTTTATAACATATTACATAGGCGTAGCTTCATTTATTTTATGTATAAGGTGATGGATATTGGTGGTGTCATATAGGAATACCTTTTTTATTAATAGAGTAATACCGAACATAATGTTAAATATTAACGACAGTAATTCCAGTTATACATTAAAGAAAGTTTCTATAAACATTATTGATTTGATTTAAACAGAATATATTTGCTCGTTCATAGTAACAATCGTAGGTAGTGTTGTTGGATATACAAGCAGACAAAGGCGTTGACTGGTGTGAACTTTTTATTTAGACAATATTTCGGTGATAATTTTCAACGTCCTGACTAGCTACAGTTTAAGAAAACTCGCAACAGAAGTGAAGTTATAATCCCAAAAAAGCAAGACTTACTCAGTAATATTTTGCCTTAGTAAAATGGCGGATCATGGTGGTTGCATTAAAAAATATAGTTTTAAAGTTGTCACACAAAAGAAGTTCCCAAGAAAAACAATCTAGACAAGATAAATGGTGTTTGTCTAACAATTTAGACAAGCTATATAGTATTTTCCTGAATAATGGGTACCCTAAACATTTGTTAATAGGTCTTATTTACAAGACTAATAGAACTGATCGTGGTACGACTGCTCCACGAGCATTAATTGGTTACAGGAATTAAAAGTTCCCTTTATTGGTGGGTTGATCTCAGGCTACATCTTCCATTTTTCGGATTGACGATCTAAGAATTGTTTGTTATAACTTGAGCGCTATGGGCAATTTCTTCTCTAATCTTAAACAAAAACCTTTTCAGAAAAATGGTAAGGTGGTTTACTCCATAACGTGTCGGGGCTGTGGACACAGTTATGTAGGTCAGACATCTTGTTGGCATATTAGTAGAATAAAACAAAATAAACTGGACCCGAATTCTCAAAGATCGTAGTGTTCTCCCTCTCCCCCCCCTCTCTCTCTCTCTCTCAACGCGGCTTAAGACACAACCATGTTATGGAGTTGGATAACACTAAAATCTTATTTGAGAAGAGCAATTTGGGGAAGAAATTATTCTTTGAGGTGGTAGGTCTGACGTTGAGGACTTAAGTAACGTGTGTAGCTACATTTTAAATTTAGATTATAATAAAGATAATAATGATTTAACTTCTTCTGTTGGAGTTGGGAATATCAACGAAATGGAACTGTAGTTCAATTGTTGGTTGGCCCCTTTTTCTTAAATGCTCAAATATAGATATACATATAACTATTAATTTTGATTTTGGCGCCTTCAGCGTGGTCATGGCTTCCATTTTACAGGGGGACAACTCATTTTCAAACGTATACTCACCAAAACGGGTTAAAATGAAGGAAAACTCAAACATTTTAGAATTTCCTGTGGCCAGTGGTGCTACAGAAGTTGTAGTTGTGTGGTAATTTTAGTACAACATGTCTTTGTAAAGGCAAGTGCACAAGGAAGCACGTGTTCCCACAATGTGCGTCCCCGCGTCAACCGCCACAATGTGGGCATCTGGGGGACTGAACACATAAACGCATAAACGAGATTCTCCAAAAGTAAACGTGTTTTGTGCAACTCGGAGATGAAAGTGTGTGTGCCTTTCTCTTTGGCGGAACAAACAGTGAATGGCATCACACGTCTTGATGTGTTAGAGAATTGGCCGTTTCCGTAATTAGAAGAATACTCGAACGACTTTGCCTTTCAACAGGATGGAGCTCCTCCTCACTGGAAGTTGAACGTGCGTGAACTCCTCAACAATGTGATTCCTCCCCGACAATGTGTATATGCAACCGCATTCGCAACACCCAACACACATTCGTAATTTAGTAACACTAGACATGCAGAAACTAGTTCGGGAAGAGCTACACCATCTGGACATTGTCCACGTGACTCAAGGAATATGCCAAAAAATTAAAATGTTTGAGTTTTCCTTGTTGTTGTTTAATGTTGTGAATTATTGAACTGCCTGATTGTAATGCGTTTAGTTTTTACTAAGGCACACTGTTATTTTGTAAGTCTTGGTTTTTGTGTTTATAATCTCAGTTCTGTTGCTAACATGTGTTTTTGTCAAATTGTAGCCCTGAGGAAGGTGAAAATTCTCACCGAAATATTAGTTAAATAAAAAGGTCACACCAGTCAATGCCTTTTTTCTGCTGTATATCCAACAACACAACTTAGGATTGTTGATTTGATTTGAAATTTCGCTCAACTCGTAAAATTTCTACAATTGGATTAGTTTTCCCCTCTGCCCTCGATGTTGTCATCAGAAGAGAACCATTTAGTGATGGTTTTAGCCATGACCACCAATTAGTACTATTTTGGAAACTAGCGATCATTAACATATGGATATGTTGATAATCTGCTTTGCAGTATACTCTTGCAGACCGTCGTTGTTCTAAAAAGTTTTGTTAATTTATTCCATAATATTCAAATTTTTGCACCAATATCCAATTTGCCAACATTTCTCGCTAACAAATTTCATTCGTAACTTACTAAGGTCTAGAAAAACCACTTAAATTGATAGTTTTGCGAGACTTTTTACCGAATTAAATACGTAGAAAATATGAAACAAGAACGGGATTGTCTTTTTCTCAAATGTTTTGTAAACTTATTCTACCCTATCAAGTTAGAAACCATTGATCTAATACCCTAGCTTACTTTACGCGACAGAATTGATTCGCAAAGTTTATTGATAGATTTTAATTGGAAGGAAAATATGATAGTTAGAGACAGCAAAGATTTTAGCAGATGTTAACAATAAAGCTGTTAGTGAAATATCCTTAGATTTTGCGAAATTTATCGTGGACATACGTCCAAATATTGGACGTTATTTGGATGAGCATCCAAATAAATAACCCTTTCATATTCTATACTAATAACATCATTCTAAACTCCAGGTTTTTACATCTTCGCAAGTCCCAAATGCTTTAATAATTTGCAAACGAAACCGCTCGAAGCTTATTCTGCTGTATCAGAAACAAAGCTAAACACCAACTTTATTTCATCTCTTCCAGCGATATTAACACGGAAAAGTTTACATTTTTACTGTTTAATCAAGAACAGCGCATATATTGCCTGTCGTTTATTTACTTTTGGGCGCTATGCCGAGTTATTTCCTTCTCTTGCGTTCGCACTTGCTTCTGTTGCAAATCGCAAAAGCTAACACTGTGCTCTCTACCTTTTCGCAGCCCGTCGGAATGTACATGCATAAGTATGAGTGGTCCGGGTCCCAGGAGAGCGGGGATTGCTCCATTTGGATTAGGGCGGCTCAGCTACAGTTCGATGATGGTAGCTGGGAATGTCAAGTCACGGCCAGCGACTTTCACACACAGGACGCCCTCACCAGCTACCCAGTACGAATGGTAGTAAGAGGTAAGTCCCGTATATGCCACAGTAGTCATGATGTTTACGCGGTTGAAATATATGAAAACATGTGAGGGGAAAACCTGCGAGGAACCTGTTGATTCAGGATGTAGTGGAGCGCTGTTTTAAATTGTTAGTGCATTTTACATTTGAGCCATGTCATGTCAAATCAACAGCTGTTTCGTTTAGGAAGGGTCAGATCGATGTAATTCGGCTTAGCCAAGTCAAAATAGAGGAGGATGGGGATGATCCTTCCTTCAGTCGTTGGATGAAATTTTGCTCAATTTCAATATTGATTTAACTTGTTATTATTTAATAGTAATTTGTTTGTTTCAATACCGATTTAACATAAAATTGTTTTATTGATTTTATTCGAAAATTCATGTAATTTTTTTTCGGGAAATTGATTTAAAAATTGAGTGATTTGTTTAATAAGGCAAGGACGTAGCAGTTCTATGTCGCGGATAGTATTTTGCCGCCGACGGAGGCACATAATCTGGTTCTTGCCGAATCAAACGAATTTTTTCGTCGATTGTTTAGTATAAACGTTAATTTTAATATTATAAGTAACATGTTGTGCTGATTAGACAGTTAAAAGAGCGGATGCATCAGGTAGCCGAGGGTGGGCAGTACAGGTGGTACAAATGTCATTAAGCGATCGGTAGAACAAGAACTTAACCTTAATTTATCTACTTTATAGGACTGGTATTCTCCGCTGATTTCATTTAAAACAAGATTATACGTTTCGATAAAGGTAATCAAATCAAATATTTCAAATGTAAGCAGTATAACCTTATATGACAATATTATTTACTTGCCGACTTGGAGTGTACTTCTCTTTTAACGTTGGTAAAAGCGTGAAGTTAGCCCATAATATTACAGTTTGAAAGACTTTTCTGAACTTATTTTGCGAGTGAGCGAGGTATATAACATATTCTTTTACCAAGAAGGAGATTTGTAATTTACGAACACAGTCGTTAACCGAGTTGTGAATGCCAGTAATTCTAGCTTATATACTATAAATTTCCCCTGATTACCTAGTAACATTTTTTATGCCGAGGCAGTAAAAGTTGCATTATTATGTTTAAAATTTGTTCAAAATGTTTTCTATCGAGTGATTCTGTAACACGTTCATGTTTTTCGCTTATTTTATGGGGCCGCGAATTATATCGCATTGATACAACACAGTCTCAAAATTAAATCATATTTATTCCATTCTGATTCAAGTAGAATCTCCTGGCATAGCCGTTTATATAGGTCAGTCTTTTTAAATGCAGCCAGCACTTTTCTATCGCTCATGAATTCTACTGTCTGGAATTCCATGATACAGGTCAGAAATAGCTGGGGTTAATTAACATTTTATGAGTTGTTCAAGGTAACAAGTAAAACTTTTAACAAGCAAATTTTTAACTTATCTTGCATTATTTCTCTAAAGCTAAAATAGTTCACAGACAGCTACTAATCTGAGTCCACAAGTTAATACAAACACACAAGTACGCAACTTCACTCAATTAACCTATACGCAAACAAGAATTCATTCGTCTTATTAACATAAATATGGCATTCTGAGTTCGCTGTTAATAAACACATCGGGGCGGAGGGCTGCAAAGAGCGCAACGTATGCAAACGACGCGAGACGAGAATGGGCGAAGCGAAGGAACGCCTTAATTTCGACGGTCCCCATTGTCATAGAAAGCTGTAAAGATAAATAGTTTCCTCCCAACAGTGGAGCGCTGCTGCTGAAAATATTTTCCAAGCTATAAAATTTTCAGCGCATATATATTTTCTTAAATAGTCTTATCGCCACTCCGGCCAGTCAAATGCAGATACGCTTTTATTTATTTATTTATTTATTTATTTTATTTATACGGTCCTAAGTTCGCCGTGCGACCGATGCTTGGGATTACTTTTATAAATAAAGCAAAGATAACGACACAGCGGTGCCGTATAGTGCAACCAGAGGGTTCCACTACCAGCGACTCCTTCTATCGCTCGTAAATTATCCATTCACTGAGCGTAAAGTAGCTGATTTCTAGTAGCAGTATTGCCCATATGAATCTGCCTAAGAATTTAGGTAGTAATTTGTCCAATTAATGCACTGACTAAATATACGAATCTAAATATACTACAGTAACATACTAACTAAATAAACTTAATATAGCAAAAATTCCCAAAATTTTGAAGCTCTCTGTAGCTATAGAGTATGGAATACAATACAGGAAATTAATTTTCAATCAAGTCGTAGTCTGGCAGTGAAATTGTCCAAGAAAGTAGTATTGATGGTTTTCGCTAATTACATTTCTGATGACTTTCAAATATTTCAAAATGATGACTTGATATTGATTGTTCGAAAACATCAAATACTGTAATATTTCAATCTTTGAAATACGAGATAACTAACTTAAACTGGATAGTGGATAGACCATTCAATACTTTATAATTGAATGAACGTTTCAACATTCATGTTTATTTTCAAAGTACGTCATGCGTCAAATGACGTACTTATATGTATGTATGTATCTCCTTCCATTTGTTTTATTTTCCGTTTATATTGGTATTGATATAATATCTAATCTTGGTATGCCGACACTTGAATATAGAGGTTTTCCAAGAGAAATTTAATAGCCAACAGTGAGAATACGTTTCCCGTTAAATCATTCTTATTCTTCTGGGGTAACCCCCGACGAGCGAAATTGCACAAAAGTGATACAAAATTGTAGCTGCAAGCGGAATACGGTTTGAGGGTTCCACGGCGGACTGAAAATTTAACCTGCAAGTCGAGCTCGCCCGAGTGCAATAATATGTAAATCCAAAGTAATATTTGTGAAGTCTTTATTGACCCGTTTATGGAACTTCAAACCGGGTATTGAACTGCATAAAATTGAGTTATCTCTCTCCGATGGCAAATCTGCCAGAGTTACCGTTACCTTATTGTTAGATGCTCGCCGTTGAGAGGCCGACATGTTCCAGCGATTTGAATATTCAAATATTACATGTGAACCGAAGGCAACCTGTTATGATTTATATATCTGTAGGGAATTATTGAAGGGATCATACAAAAGTCGGAATGTGAATATATGGTTTACTGTAAGTTAAAAAGTGCACATGAAGGTATATTGTAAAGTGCTTCCTTTAAGGAGCAATATCTTTCCAAAGAAGGTAGCTGGCGTTTAGTGAACTAAGGGAAGTTGAAATCGAGGAACTTTGTCTTCGTAAAATTAATTGCAAGGGAAGTGTCTATGCACTATTATAAAATAAAATACAAAAGGCGACCGAGAACAGAAGCTTAGTTATACTGCGGTAAACATATTTAACGCCTAAATATTCAGCATGGCATTTCTACAACGTTTATCAACTATCGGTATCAGTTTACGCTCAACTGCAAAGTAAATAGCCTGGCGTTGAAGTGTTAAGATACGTGTCCCATCAAACTCTAGCATTGGTGTCATGTATATTTGTCAACTTATTTACTACATCTTATTTACAGTACGAAACTATGCCGTGACTTGGAGTAAAATCGGTATAAAGTAGAAATTTCAGGTTTAAAACTCCGGTTATGAGCCTGAAACGCCGAACCTCTTAAAGTTACACGCTTCTACCTAAAGTTTAGGAAGCGGTTTTGTACGTGGTACTCATCTGAAGGCAGTCAAGTCTCATTCTGAGGAAACGAAAAATAAAAAAATCCATTACTTCTTTATTACCCCTTAAAAATAAAATACGTGGCGGTGGACAGGATTTAAAAGCACAATTATAGGCAGTGGTGGGCGAACCTTGATCAACATTATAGTCAATATGCTTTTTTTAAAAAGCATTTCTGTCCCTTTTATAACCTATTTGCTGTGGTGTTCAAATATGTTAGTATCTGGTTGCTTTGTATGCTGTTGCTATATACCTTGTTAAGTTTTCCATCAATTTTCGCGAATGTTCATTACTTTTCTTATTTTTCTTTCTTGAAAAATGATTTTTTTAGCATTTTGGGATCCGGTAACAGATGATCATGTGGATTAGTCTGTTGTACGACAATTAATTTACTATTGTGTAACGTGTTTGCACTTCAGGCATCCAAATTTTCAACATTCACCAATTAGTAGTATCACTCAATAAATTCTTAAAGTAAATCCATTGAAAATTCGCTCTAACTTTAATTTTAACTGCTCGAATGGCTTTGGTGCAAGTTGGTAAAAATTATGTCACGTCCTATTAAAGTTTCAAACAAAATATAAAATAAATAAATGAATGAATGCATGTTCATGACACAAATCACAAAGGAGTTGTTAACACCAATTCTGCTAAAAACTGTAGTAGTTGAAAGAGGAGAGCGTCACGGACAATGGTGTTGACTCTTATATGGCTCTGCGCAAAACTTCCGACAGGTTTAAAAAATCTTTAGTTTCAATAAATCTTAATTGCATAGGCATCACGATGCCAAAGGTGTCGTGCAATGATTCTATTTGGGCTGTTAGTTTATCGAATGCATGATAGATTTAAATGACGATCTGACCTCCTTGCCCGATGTTCTCAATCTGTCACTTTCATACACCTTACACTATTAAACGCGCTAATCTTGTATGTATGTATACCGGTGACAGGAATCGATTAAGATATGTGTCAACTTTCAATAAACTCGTTTTATATCGCTTTTGAGCGTTTGGCAATCGTTAATTTTTGACGTTTAATGTAACTCAAGGCAACCGCACATTGGGGGGCATCGTTTGAATTGAATGCGTTGAATAGATTTGATTGAACCTCTCCGTTTAATTACACACAGAATCACGATGATGTGAATTTCGATTAAGCTCACGACGATCACCCATCGTTGGTTAGGTGAAATTAAAAAAAAAACGCTATCTTCGATACATTTACGCCGCAGATGTGTAGTCGTCTTAACGCTGGTTACAAAGAAAGTAACTAGAAAAATAACTAGAATAACCAGATTTGTATTTGTGGATCCGTCTTCAGTTTTCGCCGTTTTCGCTACAATATCTGAATTAATTCCCACCCTTCTGCACTGTGTCGTCCGTGGAATGCGTGTTTATGCCGATTTTGGCGCAATTTTAGCCGAAAACACGCTAATAAAAATTAAATCACTTCATAGCTGAGTCTTTTAGAAGAAAAAATCGAAATGTAACTAAAGCCTTATATCACTAACTTTTTAGAAACAACATAAAAGTATATACCTACTAAACACTCTGTAGACCGGTTTTAGATGTACATAATTTATTATTAATTATTCAGTCAATTTTAAAATATTTAAGAAATTGCTCAGTAAGTTTATAAAAAGGCATTTGAAAAGGTAGGAAGGTGTTGTGGGAAGCAAAAAATCATTTAATCATAGGAGTGAGCTTAAATATAAATCTGGAGTAAAAAAAACATATTTTGGACATGAAAGGTAATTGAACATGAAGGGTAATATTATAACATTTCGTGCTTTTGATGACTTCTCAAGAACGAAAAGCAAGCTTCCATTAATCATTGTTTTCTTCATATTCTCGGCACGTCTTCTCTTCAGAAAGACGTTCATAAAAATTGCTGCTAATAGTAGAAATTCAAAGAATAACTATCGAACTAATTGCTAATACTTAAGAAACCCAGCAAACCTCGGTTAACCAGGAATTTAATCTTTATTAATTTTTAGAAATAAATGCACTCCGAGTACCTGATAGACCGAGCGATACGTCGGTCTACCAGGTCGGTGGTACTCTTGTACTATTAACCGCGTTATTCTTGTTAATCAATCTATTTATTTATGGCATCGTCTCGAGAACGAAAGCATTAGCGTGAGTGATATTTGCAGAATTTAGAGATTAAGGTGCGGGAAATCGATTGATATAGGTATCGGTTGGTAGATATGACAATCAATAAAATCGTTTTAAGATATAAAAATTAGTTTTTGCTCATTAGAGCTAGCTTGCGTACATAGGAGGCCATCGCGGCCAAAGGTGGTAGACTTGTAGATCTGGTAGAAGGCTGTTAGTTTGACCTTTGGCCACACGACGGCGCAAGCGTGCGTGGGGGTGAGAAGCATTTTTTTTGTTTTTATCCCAAGCGAGCTCGGTCTTCCAGGTACTTCTTCATGAAGTAAGCAATATCAGAGGAGTATATTCGTCTTCACGTATTCTGTTCTATTGTAATATGTTGTTTGTAATACTGAACATAGCGATGAAATCTTTATCTTTGGGATAACATACCTTTATGAGCCGCTAGTAAACTATGTTCAATAAAAAATGACCCCTAGTAGCCCATGAAGCAGAGCATCAGTCAAGCTATTAAACCGCACAAGAAGCTCTAACAATAACTTATTTCACAAATTTAACATTTGACATAACCTATGTAAACATTGTAAACTTGATGCATTACGACCACGGCCTGCCTTTTGACCTACCTTTAAAAAGTGAACTACTAGAGGTTGTTTTTACTTTCTCTTGCCCGAAGGTATAAAGAGAAAGTAATGCATTCGGTCCAAAATTTTGATGGTGAGATTTTGATATATCTTTGATATATTAATTTTTGACCATTGGTCTGTCCGTCTGTCCGTCTGTCATAGAGTCCTGTAATATTTAAAATTGCTTGTTAGTGTAATTAATAGTCAATATGTAAATATACTATCTTTTACTTTAGAATGAGCAATTTTTTTATATTTATACCGGCGTCAATGGTGCGATTTTGGCTAAATGTATGGTTAATAAAA
>JAWQRJ010003580.1:0-11898 GCA_033557515.1 Diorygopyx duplodentatus | reverse complement strand
GTCGACCGGTTTCGGTATCATACTTTGCACTTTTTAATTACAAAAGTATCATTATAAACTATAATTAAAATCACGTGTTAAATTACTTTAAACATTAGATTAAGTGTAACATACGTTCTACAGGGTGTCCACTTTTTTAATGGGATTGTATTGGTTACTTTGAGACTATAATAGGTAGAAGGTCGGTTAAATGGAGAAAAAGCATATTTGGAAGTATTGTCTAGTGGTGAAAACAAATCGGAAATATCATGGTCGCTTCTTGAAATATCATAAAAAAACAAATTTCGATATCTTAGTTTTTTGCTTATTGCAGCTTTATTTTTTTAAATATCAAATTACTTTATGAATATTTTTTATTTGCTTGTAAGTTCTCTTTAAATTGATGTATTCAGATTTTGAATCCAAAGTTTCGTACCACTGGACCATCATCAACTTATTTTTTTTAAATGCAGACCTGTATTTTTATGACTGTTATTAAAATACATTCCTATCATGAAATCAAAAATAATATCATACAATACGATCCAAAGATAATTTTTAGGTAACCGACTGCATTCATCCAAATTTTATTTTCTTGTGGGTCTTTTTAATTTATTCGAATAAAAACAAATAAGTAAGTTCAAACAAGAAAGAAAGTCTACATGTTCATAACAAAACTATATAATGATTTTTCATGCATAAAAACAACGAATACATGAATTAGTGATCAATTATTGGTAATTAAATTCACTTTATTTTCATTACTTAATTCCTGTGCTCCTATCACTACTCATTTTTATACGATCTTACTTTAAACTTAAATTCCAATTATTTAGGCTGGTATCATCTTAATGTATTTTAACAAGGAAAAAACAAGAACATAGGAGGCCGTGCGAAAATGCAATTTTGCATACAATATTATTTGGGGAGACGAAACAACATTTACAAATTCTGGCATGTTTAATCGCAAAAACGAATTTTTTATGCCACAGAGAATCCTCATTTAACCCAAGAGGTGGAAAACCAATATTGATTTTATTTAAACGTATGGTGCGGTTAGTTGGACAACGAATTACTAGGACTGCATTTTATTAAGGGCAACCTAACTGCAGCAAAATATCTGCAAGTTAGGTTAATATCTAAAGTTTCGCAATAAATGGTAGATGGTATTCCTTTATGTCCTTTGCATAATAGGCTCTGATTCCAACAGGATGGATATGGCCCACACAATTCAAGAATAATCGTTAGAGTATTTAGATGAAACATTTTCTAATCCATGGATTGGAACAAGAGATCGAGTAGCGTGGCCTGCCAGATCTCCAGATTTAAATCCACTCGATTACCATGTATGAATGAGGCTATCTTGAAAACAACGTGTATTATAGTAAAAATTGAACTGTATGGTTGTATGGTACATGGTTGAATTCATGACAGAAAAATATTTTAAGGAGCGTCATTAAAAATCAGGTCCGCATTAAAAAAAAATAAGTTGGTGATGGTCCAACGTATACGAAACTTTGGATTCAAAATCTGATTACGCGAATTTAAAGAGAACTATAATCAAATAAAAAATATTAATAAAGTAATTTGATATTTTTAAAAATAAGGTTACAATAAGTAAAAAACTAAAATATCGAAATTTGTTTTTTTGTAATATTTCAAGAACCGAACTTGATATTTCCGATTTGTTTTCACCACTAGATACTGCTTCCGAATGTGCAACTTTTTCTCCATTTAACCGACCTTCTACCTATTATAGTTTGGAAGTTACCAATACAATCCCATTAAAAAAGTTGACACCCTATGTGGATTTCCGTTACTAATAGCTTCTATAACCTGATGACAGAAGTTTCTACTTACCAGGTAGAAATCTTCTACGAATTTGTCATATCCGCTGAAAATTTGCAGTATGATCTAAGGCAATGGCTCTATTAATTCCGGAAAAACTGAATTGGAAAGTCTCGGAATAAAATAAGTTATACTCTACCCTCTTAATTTGTCATAAAAAATGAAGATGATATGAAAGATTGAAGAATTTATTTTTCCCGCGCCGATGATGCCTCTGTTCCGAAGACCGTTCGGACAAATATATAAATATACAAGAATAGCTCGTTGAATAGTATACAATAATGCAATCTGTGGAATATCAAAGCATATTTGTCCGCATATTAATGGGATACCCTGTATAGTAAAGTGTTTATGAGCCTTGCATGAATAGTACGTTTAAAATGTAATAGGCGTTTAAAAGATTGACTACCTGACAGCTTCAAACGTCACGCTAATATGCTTTTGAAAACTAGAATGAAGATATACAGTAGATGAAATTATGTGCTAAAGTCGTTAAATCATCCGGTGTTTCCTTCATTCCCCTTACGTCTGATATCAAGTTAAATTAAAACAAAAATTGTATACTTCTTTAATATACTTTGTTGCTGATTATATGTTTTGGATAGATTAGCTTTAAATACTGGACAAATTGGTTCTGAGAATATAGAGTGATGTAAGCATTTTAGATGTAATACCGTAAATAACCGTTCATCACGTTTCATTTTATAGACAAGGATCCACATATGTCTGGTAGGCAGCGGGTGTATTTAAGTATAATAGCCCACCATTTACTTTATTTACAAACTTTTGTTTACACAGAGTAAGTGCTGATTACATCACGCAAAACTACAAATACTTTGTAGATATCAGTAGAAACTGTATTGTTAATTGTCATCGTTTACGCATCCAGCAGGACATATAATAGTGAGTGGGCTGACATCATCGGTGTAATTGAGTTTCCCATGTGTCCGGAAATTATACCAATTTAAAAAACGGCACGTTACGACTCACAACATTGTGACTTTAATGGGAAATGTGAGCAGTAATGGCTATCGGCAAATGAAGTTGAATCGCACTTTTGGAAGTACAAGTTCCATTTCCGAATTGCATGCTGTAGAACTGAAATCGAAGTGCTCTCCCAAAATATTAACTCGGCTATTTTTACAAACCGGATTGTGTAGGTTAAAAAATACGATGTTCTTTGAGCATTTAATCTACTGCTCAAATGTTCAAGGATGTGTAAGTAAATGGTACGGGAGTCGAGCAAATTGGTCGTGTTTACTTGGGTTAATCATTCTAGAAGTATTACTACTGCACCAATAAAATCTTGAAATAACGTTGTAAAGCACTTACGGTAACAAACATTAAAATATCTTTATTACGACGGTTGGTTGCCCAGCCATAAACTAATGTAAACATGGAACATATTGAAGTACACTCTATTTATATTTCGTACACCAAAACGCAAACACATTCACAATAATATTTTAAAACATATTTTAGGTCCATCCAGATATTTCATTTATTTATTTATTTTCAGTGCTTGTTTTAACTGGTAATTATACCGTAGCATTGATTGAGAGTTATTACGCCAACTAAATGCTGGTGTAATCTAATTCAGTTGCATCATCATATGACAATGAAGTGTTTTTATTGCATACTGTTATTTTAGTATTTTACGAGCGCATTGTTATAGTCACAGCTTAATATATTTGTACAGCTTAAACTTTGAAGTAACAACTGAAATTTACATAAATAAATCGAAACGTACTTTGCTGCAACTTAAACACGAAACAGAAAAAAGTTAAAAGAGGAAAACGCAGAAGATTGCTTAAAATCCTTTCCACTCGTTCCTTTCCACAGGAATGAATGGGAAGCAATAACATCCATGGGCCTTTGACGTTTCCCAAGCTGAGAGATACTTTGGAAGGCGTGTGAATAAATAATGCAATAGAAGTATAGAATTGAAGAGTTTATTTAACATTAGAAAAGAACCAAACCGTCAACTTAAGTGATTTTTTGCAATTATCTTATAAACGAAATGGCCTGAAAAAATTATATTAAAGCTGAAGCAAACACTGAGAGTCAGAGCGGAGGTCGGAGTAACTGATAGACCACCAGGTCTACCAGGTACCTTTTTGAAAGAAACATTCACTGGTACATATTACACAATATTATATTTCCACACGAAATGAACACGGCAACCTGTTGGCTAAACATGTAAAATTATGCTGAAATGTGGCGTTCTGCAGATGCTAACCCTACTGTTGACACAGTTATCTCTCAAAGCAACTGCAAGCTTGGTAATGTCGTAATAAAACATCCCGCGCGATTCTGCAATAATGTGCGTAAATAGTACGTGAAATTATTCATGCACGATATAACGCGATTAAAACCATCACCCCCAACCCTCGGTTGCCCCCGAGGGTAGACGAGGCGCTAAAACTAACAGCCCGTGGCTCTCATAAACCGCGCTAGATAATGCGATAAACACACTAACGCGTTTAGTCAAAATTCTGTCGCGACAGCGCCTACGAAAAACAAGTCCCAAACTTCGTACACTACGCGGAATCTTGTCGTTTCAAAACGGTTTTAGCGATTAAGGATGACGCGCATCTCGTCAAATTATCAGTTAAACGGCCGGATGTACCATCGCTCATCTCGCTTTTAACGTCGTCAAATGTTGCCGGCGGCGGTATAATTTTAAGGCGACAGTACTGCACGGAAATAGGTATCGGCCGTCGTCGTCTAGAAGTGAGCGTTCTATTTTAATAATCAGATGCGCATTTTGAAACCTGCATTTTCGAAGCTTAATTGCTCGCAGCTTCTCTGAATTTCGGAATTCGAAATTTCTTAAAGAAATCGACACCGAGGATGGAATATATGTTATAAGGTTGAACGAGTTTCACCCAGAATATAGAAATCCATTCGATCATTATAAGAAAGGAGCACACGAAGGCAACGGCTGGAGGTATATAAAGTGTACATCTGCTGTAGACAGAGTTTATCATTTTACATAATGGCAATGAAAACGAATTGTTAGTAATGCGAGCTCTTGAAAACAACAACAACAAAGTTGTCGAAAAGTTGGAAAAAATGGTTGTTGGTTGGTGAAAAGCTTCGATGTGGAAAATAATGTTGCGTAAGCAATAAGCAGCAACCAAAATATGGCAACATTGTGAAAAAAATAAAAAAATGTCTACGCAAATGAAACATCTGGTGAATCTAGCAATAGAACTACTGATTATCCACTGAAATGATAACGGTGGTAAATTCTTATCTGAGTCCAGTGACTAATATTCCGAACAAAAGAAATGTGTGATCATGTTTTCGTAGAAAAATATGGTGCTCGGTCATCTGGTATCACCAGCGCTGCTGACCTTTGGACAATAGCGCGTCTATAATTTCACAGGTCTGCAACCAAAAAACTGCATAGGATTTATTGACTGTTTCTTATAGATTTTTACTCACTGAAATCGGAAAAAATATTTAAAACATTCCATCACGTCAGGTTTTCTTGCGAAACTCCTGTTTTTAGTTTAATTAAGTATAAAATTTCTCTTTTTAACTTGAAATCAGGTATCCTATTTTTGAGTCAAAAACCATATCCAATGATGATTAACCATATATTAATTTCATATTTCTAAGAGCGACACTCAAGAGAAATACAAATAAAAAATGTGATGAATTTGAGGAACGAACAAATACAGTTACACACAGACAAGACATAAGCTTCTACCACGATTGATACAACATTCATACCGGAAACTCAGTTTACATCCTGCATTCATTCGTGATTGTGCATGTGTTTTAGTTCTATATTATTGCTCCAAGAGGTAGCGTAATTTTTCCAGATTGCTTTTGTTTTATTTGTGGTGAATACAATGTGAAAAGTCTACAAAGAATCATTAGCGATTTCGCGAAGAAAGTTTATTTTACTTACTTCAAGTTGAAACTTGGGAATCAAAACAAACCACGGGCTCCTCACAAGGTGTATAGAAGATGAGGAAGATCTTCGTGTGTGGTTTAAGGGTATGAAAGACTCATTTCGTTTTGGCATTACTGTGATGTGGCGTGAACAGCGACACTACTGATTACTATTTCTGTTCAGTAGATGTAAGAGGTTATAATACTAAAAATATTTTTTTTTACCCAAACCTCAGTCCAGTGCCTCATAACTCAGAAATACCAGTTTCACACCCCACCAGGACGAAGCTCAACCATTTTCTCAGATCGAGCTTAATAATCTAGTCAGAGATATAGGCCTTTTTGAAAGATGGAGCTAAAACTACTAGGATCAAGACTGAAAAATAAAAATCTGCTGACACCTGAAACTTCATTCTCCTGGTACAGGCACCGAGAGAAGGAATTCACCCAGTTTTTCTCCAAAGAGGGAAATCTCGTTTTTTGTAATGATGCTCAAGGGCTAACGAAGTGCTCCGACCTACAATATGATCCATCTGAGTGGCGCCTATTCATAGATTCGTCTAAAATAAGCCTCAAAGCCTTCTTGCTGCATAAGGGTAATTCATTTGCATCGCTTCCTCTAGGACACTCGATGTATTTGAAAGAAAACTATAACGATTTGTCTATGATTCGTGAGAAAATCAACTATCAAGAACATCGTTGGATGGTTTCTGGAGACTTCAAAATGCTAACCATGTTGTTGGGTCAACAGGCAGGTTACACAAAATATCCCTGCTTCCTATGCTAGTGGAACACGAGCCAGAATCCACCAGTGGACCCAAACTGACTGCTCACTTCGAGGTGCCTTAGCACCCGGCGAAAGAAATGTCATAAATACAACCTTGGCTCCACCTGAAAAGATTTTATTACCACCACTTCATATAAAATTAGGGCTTATGAAGCAGTTTACTAAATCACTGCCTAAAGATGGGGAATGCTTCAGATATTTGTGGTCCCAGTTTCAACAGTGTCATAAGTCACGTTGAAAGTAGGAGTTTTCACTGGTCCCGACATACGGAAACTGTTATCCGACTCCCTCTTTTCAGAAACAACGTATGTTGACAGCGTATGTAGCTTAAGGATGCAAGATGGGATAAAAAGGTCATTTCCTACACTTCCATATTGACTATCGTCTCGAAAACTTAAGAGCCTATATTGAAGAGCAAGGTGAAAGATTTCACCAAGATGTCCATGATATCGACAGATGATACCGAGGAAGATGGGACGTCAACATGCTAGCTGATTACTGTTAGATGCTCAGGCGGGAAACCGAAGATGGAAAGCGAAAGCATGTTCGAAGGAGCGTCAAAGAGAAGAAGAAAAGGTTTCACAGACAAAAAGACTACGTGTTTACCGTAGTGTTAAATATGTCATGAAAGAATAGTTTTTTGTTTCTTTTATCCAAATATAGGAAAAATTGTGCATAGTTATTTAAAATAAAATATTTTTGATCACAATTTGCACCAATACTGTACGTGATGGAGAGAAATGGAGGTAATTTTTGGATTCAGCACCCTAAAAAACATAAAAGTAACCAAAAATATCCCATGCACAGGTCTGCAAAAAATATTTTTTTGCAGACCTGTGTTATCTACGTGTAGTAAGAGTTTCATCACTTTTACAGTCTAGGATCTGCGTATTAAAATTGAAAATCCAAAAACGGTATTCACCAAAAAAGTTGAAATTTAAATATAACAATTGTGATATACTTACAGTTAAAGTGATATAGAGCGTATAAATCGTAAATCTATTAAAAAACCTTTTTTTTAATTTTAAAAAGAAATCATGCACTATTTTTAACCTCTATAGCAAAAAGAAATTTCTTTATTCCATCATGTGGAAAATCTATATGGTCCCATAAGAAAATATTGAGTAAAATGAAAAATAAAGCTTTGGAATGGGCGAATATCCATGATTAGACCAAGCAAGGTTTGCAATAGGAATATAATATCACGTAGGCTACGGAAATAATATAAATTGTTGTAAATATTAGCCCTGTTTACCTATAGCTATGTTTTACGAAGGAAAATAGTCGTTTTCAAAAACTTTCGATACGAAGTGATTTTATTGCAATAGCAAGTGTACGGAATACAAATACTGAGTGACATTCTTTTGTGTATTACTCTTATTTATAACTTCTTGAGGCTTGTCGTATTTCTTGGAATGTAACGAGAAAACACAGCAGAATCAGCGGGTCTCACGGGACATAACTTCTCCCTTTTAGGTTTCGACTTCGAGCTGGAAAAGGACCGAAAGCAATTGTTCTCCATCTTCGAATTTGTAGTCTTTAATGATTGATTTTTCTTTGTTTCCTCCAGTGCATGATGCCTAGACATATAAACAGAAATATTGTTATTACGTGGACGGTCCATGTTGCCCAATTATTTGACAGGATCGCATCTGTGTCGTCGATTGATAGATATTTCGCAGCGGTGATTTGTTGTTGTATTTTCTGGATTTCAGTCAATAGAATATCCTGGAATTTTCTCACTTGTTTCAATTACTGTCGATTTGTTATTTATCCTCGATAGTAGTAGCATTGGATTACTTATGCTCGTGGTTCAGATTGCCGTATATGATGCTTTGCTGGTAATAATTAAGTACTCATTAATTTTTTCGATTAGAGTTGGTGGTAATTCAATCTGGATTTGTGGACAATTGGTTGGCGTTTCCTTGAAATCCAATACTATTTAATCTTGGTTGCATATGTGATTCTCCTCGATTTGTATGCACTTATTTTTATGTATCGGAAACTGTTTTCCGTCAGAGCCAGCTGGATTTTGGTGTACTATAATAAAGCTATCGTTAGTCGGAATAGGCAGTAATTTGAAATACTGGAATGTGTTGGGATTTAGTATGGGGATTTCAATAGCAAAGAATGATCGAATGCCAAAATTAGAATGTTCAGATAATAGTTTGTGTTTAAAAGAACGAATTCAAAAGCTTGATCTTCTAAGTTAGCTACTAAAACGTTTGCCCAAAGTCGGGAAATTGGACATACCATCTTTTTGCAAATAAATTGTTGTAAAGTGTTTGCAAATAAATTGTGTTATTGAACCTGAAATATTTTTGACTCACATAAAGATCAAATAATTCAATTATTTCTAACCTTTTTATCAACTCGTTCTCACTATTCAAAATCTTGTTTAATAATGCAATACATTCTTATGGGGGAACTATTGAGAGCAATTTGTAACCTCAAAACTAACCAGTATACAGTATGGTAGTAAGTATACATTTGTTAGTTTATTTACTAATTGGAAAGAATTTTTAGCACATTATTTCGGTTTGTATCGTATTGTTTTGATTATGTAGTTTTATTTTACCGCTAGGATGTGGTTTGGTGCATGAATGTAAGAAACGGTCGGTCTTGTGGGTTTTGTTCATAATATGATATTTATCTAGACCATTAAAGGAGATGTTATATTTTTCTAGGTTTTGTTTAACTTCTTTTTGAAATTTTGTTTTAGAACCTTTAGAATTTTCAAATTGTCCTGCCCTATAAAATCGTTACCTTTCTTAAAGAAGTATCTTTTGGAAGAATAGCTAAGGTATTACCTTCTCGTTGTTGTTTTTTTCGCGTTTTGCTGTAAATGTTGTTCATGTATTAATTCTTTCTTTCTTTGCGTCGTTTATTTTTTGTATTTAGTATAGCGAACAGTTTTCCTGGCGTCACTATTTATTTTAAAAATTATACTGGGTATCCGAGAACTCGCGCCATAGCCGAAAACCGCAGATTCCTCATGAAAAACTTGGTGCATAAAGTGGTAATAAAAATTTCGAGGGATCAATAATAGAAGAACTAGAAGGTGTTAAAGATGACCAATAGGAAAGCGCCATTGTGTGTAGATTTGCACAGCTTTGACTTTCAATTGTTATCATTTCTCTTGAGATACATCTTGCAACTCTGTTCAATAATGACAGCTGTCACATTTTTTTGGTTATGTCATAGATATTTTAGGTATGTTGACTCGATTTAGAGGCGGTAATAAAACCGCCACAAAACGGAAGCCTTTATTCTACACATTTGGGATATTGCAACATTAATGTAACTGAACAAGAGGTGAGTACAAATATATAATCTCCTAAAAAAGAGACGATATATTAGAAGAGATAGATATTTCTACAAATTATATTTACATTGTTTGACTGAAAAAGTCAAACTAAGCAATAATACAGAATTAAATTTCGCAGCCCCTGCTATTGTTCTCCGCACCAGTATGATCCTTATTTTCCATATTTGAGTAGTTCGCATTATGTTATCGAAACTACACTATTTTGTTTTATTTAAGACATTATCAAGATTTTGTAATCATCCAGTTTTCCCTGAGTGAGTGGCTAATGGTCCACCTTTCTATTCTATTGCCAGTTTTATACATCCTAAGCGATTTTATTTGCAGTGCTGATTATGCACTTCTAGGAAAGTATTTATCGTTAGCCTTTTTCATATCAAAAGTCTGTTTCTAATTTACCTTAACAACCTGAAAAGGTTTGCATCGAGAATCTTTAATGTAGGTATTCCAGGGCTATTGTATTTCCGCTGTTTCGACATTTTTCTTTTAAGATTCGAGGGACTTCTTGAAATGAACCAGAATTTAATATCAATCTAATTTTTATTGTAGCCAGAATAACCATCTCTAAACATTATCAAGATACGTGAGGATACGTGTCATTAATATTAAAGCAGTAGAAGAGAAAGGAAGTGGCTTCATTTTGTCCCTGTTTACCCTTAGTTTGCGGATATACATATATGGAAGTGTCGTCGTTTTAGATGTTGTGGGTACCAAAAATTCCAATCTGTCACAATAATAACTGGCAATAAATGTAACTTTGTTGAAGCACTTCTTCATCCTCAGAAAACCGTGGTATGGATACCAAGATTTAAAAGAGAGAATTCTGTAATTAAAATATTATTTTATAACCGTAGTCTTCTTTTCATTTGCGCACACTTTCTAAATCAAAGAGGAAATTAAGCACAAACAATACTACCAGAGGACCTTCGAGCTTTAACTTTCAAGCGACGAAAGTTTTGCACACAGTTTCATATTATATTTTAACGATATACTATTTATTGACTTAGCCATGCGTTTGTTACACTGAAGTCATAGCTAAAAGACGATTTGCAAACGAAGCAATATCGTCGAGGATATTTCGTCTAATTTTTTTAATAAGTATCCAGTAAAAATTTAACAAGGATAGGTTGCGTTTTGGTACTCAACAATTAAAAGTGTAATCCCAGAGATAAAGACCATTTTGCGTATATTTTTTGGACCTCCATTTCATAATATACACATCATAATCAAATTATCAATTCATCGCTGCATGTTAGAGGTAGCATAGGGGTAGTTTGAGAAGCAGTTGGCCACTTTTATTATTTTATTTGTGACCATAAATAAAATGACGAAAGTGGTCATTTCCATTTCAGCAATTTCTTGCAATGTTTATTTTACAAGCCTACAATACAATTTTCATTTGCTTTGGTGATTGGCATTTGCTCGCAAAAAAAGAAATTGTTTCCAGTTTTATCTCTGTTATTGTTTATAATGGCCATGTTTTAGTTTACATCATTGATTCGGAACATCAAACACTGTGAACAACAACAGACCGCTAAAGCCGGAAGCTATTTCATTTATATCAATGGAATAAAAGCAGAAATTCGGTTGAGTCAAGCGCAAAATATAACTGATAATGGCCTATTTTTATGAATGATAATGTGCAGGTTATATGAAATTGATGTACGTGAACCTAGCACAACCACAATAAAAAATCTAAGTGGGGCACATGCCATAATTAAGTGTTATTTGGTGCTAATTTAGTGCTCTATTCCAGATTTTAGTGCTCCTGCCGTTTAGCAGCAAATCGCGATTAAAGCTGGTTGTGCTAAGTTCACGTGAAGCTAGCACAACCGAACCCAGAGGAACGCACAAAACTATAAAACTATATATAAAACTAAATACAAAACTAAACCTACTGGAATTAAGTGCTATTTAGAAAATTCACCCTTAACCTGCCGAACGGGGAAAGTCGTAGAGAGTAAACTACCAGAAATAGTGGCGACATAAAGTCGTGCAATACCTTAAATTGTTCCTTGATTTTGGTGCTCCTCGAATAGGCTAAACCGGATTT
>JAWQRJ010003579.1:0-11900 GCA_033557515.1 Diorygopyx duplodentatus | reverse complement strand
TACCTGCTCCCACCCCCATTCACTATATAAACCGAACCAAACTAGCCAACAGTATCAGTTAGTTCTGAAGATGCCGTCTGCAACGAACGGCGAAACGTCAACGGAGAGTTTCTTCACCGACGCGGCGGCCACCGGAAAGCCAAGAAGATTTGAACACCGGCCGCGAAAGCCTACAACAACGTTCATACTTCCCCTTCTTTTCCAGTAGTCTGGATAGCGAGATGGTATAAGGATGGTTCCAATTTGTATGTTACCCTTCTAAGGCAAAGACGTATGTCCCTAATGGAAAAATACAAGATAAATATTAACTGTAAAATTAATTAGTCGAATTAAAATTAACTTGGAATTTCTGTGCGTATTGGGTTTTATAATTTTTAAATTTTAAGTTCTTATTCAAAATTTATTTATTTAAATGATTGTCAACATAAACTGCCGTGGTGTAAGTTAAATTGCACCAGACAGGCAAATTTAAGTTACGCTGTCACTGTCAAATGTATGAACCGTTAAATTACCGCAATGTTTGCATTTTTCTGTACAATTGCTATTGTGAAACTGCACAACATAATCATTGATGTACAGATAGGAAAGAAATTATATTAGTAAATATATTGTTACAATTTTTTTCCGGTAAGCAAAATTTTTCTTATCTCAATTACATATCTTGTTTCGTCAAATTTTAGGGACGTGCTTGCAAATATCTGGTATTGTATCCACTATTTATTGCTATATTATTTATGGTGTTTAGTTCCAGTTTAGCAATTTGCATATATTTAAAACGTTCTCTATTTCACATTCCATATGGAAACTTTACTGCAGATGTGGATAAGCAGAAGTAGATGTATGAATTTAACGAGTTCAACCTTCGGGCATGCCGAAGGGCCCTTGCCGAAGGTTTAATTAAAAGCAGAAACGCACGTTGAACAACAAGTTGAGGACGAAAGCGTATAAGTGTACACATAGCTTATGAGTACCCTACATACCCTTCGGCCTTTTTTTATCATTTTACCTCTATTCAGAATATCGACCGGTAATGCTTCCGAGCAATTTTTCATGCAGTGCGATCAAAGTCCACACAAGGTCACGTTGATTCTCATTAGTGGCGACGACCCGGTGCCGACGATTACTTCTCTTGTTGCATTCAAGCGTAAGCGGTGTGGTTTTTGGTTTTCCAGTAACGAACGTCGCGCTATTACAGACGCCGTTTTACACAATGCGGCCTTGTTTGCCGAGGCCGTCAGTGTCCTTTTAATTACTGTCTCGTTGCTGGCGATTGTTTGTGGGCTTAAAAAGGTCTTAAAAAGCACATTAATTTTATGTGCAGCTTCCAACCGCTCTCCGTAGCTGCAGCTTTTGGCTGCTCGGTACTGGGTTACGGACGTGCAGAATCGCAAATTCTGCTAAAGTGCATAAAAAGTATTAATATGATCTAATAAAAAAAACTTATTCTAAAAATTTGGGATCCCAAATTTTTACTCTTATTCAGTTATTACACATTTAGAATATAAGGAAAGTAGTAACTTTTAGAATGAAGAATTTGCTACTGCCCTCGTCAATTCAAAACTGTAATAATTTGTCGATGTAGCCGTTGTACACCGAGAGAGATATAATGTAACCGTTTCCTGTTTATTTTACAGGTAAGTGGGAAATGGGTTGGATACTCTGTGACATATGGGTGTCCCTGGATATTCTATTGTGCACAGCATCAATCCTGAGTTTATGTGCCATCAGTATTGACCGGTACCTGGCTGTGACCCAACCGTTAAGTTATTCGAGGAAGAGACGGTCTAAACGACTTGCCTTCAGCATGATTCTGGTTGTGTGGGTCATGTCGGCGCTAATCACTTGCCCACCAATGTTCGGCTGGTAAGTAGTCAGGACCAACCTACATTTTCAAAATTACAGAAACCATGTTATATGAGATGGTAGGTTATTTGTAGTATTATTTGTCACAAAAGAATTGTACACAAAAGCAATTCAATGATTTGTTAAAAGCTGAATATTTAGTACGTTTACTAAATATGTATACAATCAGAACTGATTAAAACATGAATCATATTTCTACTTTCAGGATATATTTGTACACATTTTAACATTTTTAAAAGCCTTTAAAATAACAAAAAGGCATTTTTTTCACAATTTCTTCGTTCTTTTTGTTGGAACAAAAAATTATAAGCAATTATTTTTTAAATATGTATTTAGGTTCACACAGAAGAGAAACTAAACAACTATAAATGCAAAAGCCTAATATTGTCGGTAGAGTTATTGTGTACCGATACCTCAATCCGTTGCAGTTTTTCAATATAGAAAAAAAAAGAATTCCAGAAAAACTGGTTTAAAGTTTTGGATATAAAAAAGGCATGGAAAAAACAACTTTCTTTTAACTTACCAGGTTTCCTTTTACTAGTCTGCTATCCCTGGAGCATAAAGAAGGCCTGCTGCTTCTTCCTAAAGCTCACTCTGCTCGAGTTTCTGTTGCTTATGAGCCGATCTCGCCTCCATTGTCATAGTAAAGCTACAGCGTTCCTGCCTGTTTATTCTTTATTCAGTACACATTACGGCAAACATCCTGCATTCACCATTCTTAAAACACACATGTCACCGTTATAGCCTTCTCCATTTTATCAGCTTACGTACATCATTTACATTTCTTCTTATCGCAATGCCACAATATTTGGTTAATTTATTAATAAGATATCTATTAGTTTACCGTTTCCGCCGAGCTTTTCTTTTCTCTTCACATTTCTCAATCTCGGACCCATCCGTTCAGAAGATCAAAAATAGGTTTAAAGTCTTGGAATCAACGTCGCCAATGTAGTTACAATATTTTACTTGAAACATGTTTCCGGACCTGGAAAACATTTTATTACGTCTACTTCCATTTTCCAGCAGAACCCGAGTGATTAGAAACTCAATCTTCTTCATGACTTTTATGCCATTGTTCCTACTTTTGTTTTCTTAGCAGTACATCCGTGACGGTAACTTCCTTCCACTACAAAATGTATAAAATCGTTTGCGATATTCTGAACTGATTTCTTCGTTACTACATCGGCATTTTACAACTAACTTGAATCCGATAGAAAAAACTATTATTTGGTATTAATGCATAGAGTTAAAATCTATATCTTCATTGCTGCTTGTCGATAATTTTATTGCAATCGCACTTTTACCAATTTGCTCAGATTCTTATTTAACAAACAGATTTCTTCAGATTTTTTTCAGCAACTTATAACGGTTACTATAAACGTACTCTGTTACTCTGTATCCAAATACCCCAGATGACCACTTTTTTATTGTTATCCCCGATATAACAGAATTTACTTTGTCATGTAACACAAAGTATGCATTAACACTCTTGGGTTCAATTTATTTGTAAACCGATGACACATCGGTGCTGGTAAAAGGCTGTTCTGCTGAGGAGCTGAAACTAAAGATATCACTTGCCCAAACAGTAGCCGAATGTTGGCTTATCTTACTTACATGTTAGATTATTTCCGAAAAAAGGTAAGATATGGTTATTAAAAAACTTTTGTTATGGAAAACAAATGTACCATGTATCATTTTCTTCAATTGATTCTATGCCGACTTACACATTAGCAAAGATCTGGGGAAATTTATGTATCGGCTGATCACAGAATCATTTTACACTAAGTAACTTTTGTAATATTAAGATATGTAAATACGCATTTACCGACATTGCGGAATTGTATTTATCATTTCCGATTCTACCAGAAGTGACATGAACTTTCTTAGTTCAAATGGCACTACGTCCACTACTTTACGTGGCAAGGCTTCTTCGGAGCCCCCAACGATTGACTGTGAGTTGCAGGCTGACTATTTTGCCCCTCCACAATACTACTAAATTAAATAGTTTGAGAATAATTAAGGATTCGAGTAACAAACGAATACAAAACAGATTGTCAGCGGGGCGAGGTGAGGGAAGTGCGACTCTTAAGTAAATCTAAATCCAGAGGGGCTGGTAATATCAGGATCCTGCAAATATTACCGATCCTAAACACCTTAGTTGATCCAATATGTCACCTTTTTAATTTTTCTATTGAAATCTCTTATTTTGCTGCAATTTGGAAACAAGTACATGTTGTTCCTGTGCCTAAAACTAATTTTTCTTCCAATTCTTCCGACTAACCACCCCATCGGTATTCTCTCCATCTTCTCTAAGGCATTTGAGCGCTTGATTTATCGGCAGGTTACTGAGTATCTTGAGACGCACTCGCTGTGCAGTCTGGTTTTCGGAGAGGTTACAGTACTACTACTGCTCTTGTCAAAGTAACTGATGATATTCGTCGTACTGTGGATAAATGAGAGTTAGTTATCCTCGTCTTGCTTGATTTTAGCAAGGCGTTCGACTGTATCAATAATGATCTGCTCCTTGCTTCACCCTCCTCGATATTTTTTTCGCCTTTTAGTGCTTCTTGGTTTGATTCTTACGTAATCGTCGGGCTTTTGTGCGTTCTGGCATGAGATCTGGGGTACCTCAGGGCAGTGTTTTGGGTCCGTTGCTTTTTAGCATTTTCATTAGCATGGTCACCGAGTCATTAGCATATCACCTATATGCAGATGACCTTCAAATTTACTCATCGACGTCTGTGGATCAATCATTATACATAAACTATATAATGATCTTAGCCAAATTCAAAACATTTGGACTGTGTTTCAATGTTTATAAAACCCAGCCAATAATTTTGGGCACGCATCCACTTTTAATTAGAGTGAACGCATTTTCTAGCTCAGTTCTTATACTTGGTGATACTGTTGTCAACTGAGGTCTCACTGTCTTGAAGGCCTCAAATTGCAGTCGTTTGTCGTTGGGTGTATGCTTGCTTTCACGCAATGCGAAGATATTTTCTGCCCTTTGGTATTAGTCGTAGCCTTTCCTATTGACTCCTTCTGCCACATTTAGACTACGCCGATGCTGCGCATCCCAACATATGTGTTGCATTACAAATAAAGCTTGAAAGGTTGCAAAATACCTGCATACATTTCATATTTCAGGTTGGCAGGTTGGAGCACGTGACTCCCTATAGACAGCAGCTAGACATTAGACTCCCTATAGACAGCAGCAGATTAATAATCAAGAAAAATAGACGATCATTTCGGTTTCTAGTATTACTTTTTTAAATAATGCATTCACATATACCAGGCTACTTGTTTAATAATTATCAGCTCCTGTCTGCGCATGGTCTTAGTAATCACTAGCAGGCTGAACTTACTTTGATGATACCTGTTCACCATACCGAAATATTTCACAAATCATTTACTGTTACATCTATAATCTTATGGAATAGTATACCTGGTCACATAAAAATCTCAAACAATTGGCATCTTTAAGCGAGCGCTCAGAATTTATCTGCTGGTTGGGCAAGGTGAGAAAGCAGACTTGGTTTTCACTTGTTTTTGCCATTCCTGTTGTTCTTCTGTTTGCTTTTCTTTTGGGTTTCCCCTGCTCTCTTGTTTTTATTGTTTTCATTATCTTTCTTTGATTAACTCTTAGTTTTCTGGTTAGTTTCATTTGTATTTGCTTTTTGTAGTTTTTTTTATATAGTTTGTTTAATTTGTTTTTGCAATATTACACCACTAGCAATATTACACTTTATCGGACTTTCCAATAAAGCTGTTTAATTTTTTTGTGCATATTTATGGAATCGCTAGCAAAGAGTTTAGACTTAGAGTTAAGACTTTAATGAAAACTATCCAATAAGAAATTAGTTAAATCCGGTGTACCTCAGGGTTTTCTATCCGAGTTCACTTACTGCTTACTATTTATAGTAGTCAGCTATGTAATGTTTTAGAACATAGTATATGTATGCTGATGATATTCAACTGTAGTATTGATTTGTTATTGGTGAAATACATACAATCGAGGAGAGATTTGAGGATCTGGAGCGACTAGCTGAATCTACTAGCAGATTCAACTGCTGGTAGACATTGCTTGAAAATTAACCCCTTGAAGCCACCAGTTATGGTTTTTGGGAGTGGTGGTGCATCTGTTACAATTAAGAACCAATTGCGTATTACTATTAACAATAACAATCTACCTCGACGTAATGCTGAACTGTAGTTTAAGAAGCAACATGTTGGTGCCTTTTTTCAACGAGCACATTCAACTTCAAAACTTCTATTCACTAATAGATATATTCTAAATGAATATTAGAGCGAAACTTTGTGCGGAACACGAAACACGGTTACGAAATGCGCAGTATGCCTGTTTGCGATTCATTTATGCCATCAGAAGACAGGGAAAGGATATCCCACATATTGGGGTGGGTGGGATGGTTGGATATGTCGAGACGGAGAATTCTACATTATGTGTGCTTGGACAACTGAATAATCCAGTATAAATGTCCTCCATAATAAAATATGCATCCGAACAGATGTTCACAATATTAATGTTAGACATAAACATACCTAAGCATATATTAGAATTTTTTAAACGTTCATTTACATATCGTGCCTAACTATTTCAATAAATTCTTCCATCGCGCTAATAAGAGTAAGCGAGCAAAAAAATAAATAAAACCAAAGTTAAGGGGACGTGGGATGCACAGTACATCGCTGTCGTTAGACCAGCGAGTATTGTGCAGGAATTAGAGCTCGGGCCTTAGTCCAGGAATTAGAACTCGGCAACCCCCACAAATTTGTTTACATTTTTGTGTCCGCTTTGGGTTTTAAAGCATACAACAAACAGGCGAAAATGAATTTTTAGAAACATCAAGTATGTACTTTCTTACTTATCCTTGTTAACTGCACCAGAAAATCCAGCCTAATATAAATAGTAATAAACTTAAAAGGTTCAGTAATAAATATTTTTCCTGTTAGTTTTCATACTTCACCGCTGTACAATATTGTTATCTATTAGAGTAGATTTCTTTATTGCGCAAGCAAACTACACAACCTCATTCGTATGTTATTGCGGATACATGATCTCTTTTACACAATAACTAAACGTGGTTGTAGACTTCCGCGGCCACTGTTCATAATTATTGGCTCTCCGGTGACGGCATCTTTAGAACTAACTGGTGGTAACCAGTTACTTCTGAAGATGTCATCTGTAAGGAACGGCGAAACGTCAACGGAGAGTTTTTTCACCGACGCGGCGATCACCGGAAAGCCAAAAGTAGGTAAATAATCAATTGTTTTATGTGTTTTTAAAAAACAAACATTTCGAACATTTTTGTGTAATACCGTATTATGTTCCTAATGATCACAATAATGAAGGTTGACGACAGCCCTGAATGTACTGTATTATGTACTGACTTATAAAGAAACGATTTAAACGTTATAAAGTAGACGAATATTATACCGTGTAATGACAACAATATGTGTGATGTCTAACCAATATCGATCGATGTATATTGAAGTTCAATATGATAACATTTCTGATGTCCTGAATCTTTTTATAGCACGTACTGCGGTAATTAATAATTTACCGCAGCATTTAGTCTTATAACGGCCTTCCAACAATCAGCCACAAGAATTATTACTGAAGTATTTTAAATTCTTCTTTACGCTGAAAGCAGTCTGTTTACTCGTAGTCCTTTACTCGTGCTTTCCCTTATGAGGCGTTTTGTATTGTATTTATTTATTTTTCCTTGTAATACAAAATTACATTCTATGCCGTATCTTGTCATATTAACAACTGAAAGCCTCTTGGCATTAGTAGAAATATGTTATTATTTTACTACTACTAATGTGAACCTTACCGGAATATCCAATAAGTTATGACTAACGTAAGAAGTTAAATGGTTAATGTTTGGAAATGTATGGACTTTTGTTCTTATTGTGGGTCGTATGTTTTTTCGGGCGGAAGTTATGAGTAGCTAAATAAATAATATTGATCAATTTTTCGGGCATCGGTTTACAAACAGATTCAATTATTAAACGCCCAATGTATTTTCTTTTGTGCATTCGGTCCAAAATTTTGATGGTGGGATTTTGAAATATCTGGACGAATTATGGTATTTTAAGACAAATGATACAATTTTTGGTCATTGGTCTCTCCGTATGTCCGGCAGTCCGTCCGTCCGTTAGTATGTGGTCCACACTTCTACCATTTCTAATCATTTTAGGTAAAAAGGTTTCCAATAAAAGCTGCATGGTTTCAGTCTTTCTCTCTTATAGAAGTATTTTCATATATTTCGGCTGTCCCATTTCTGCTAGACTATACAACTTCAGATTTTTAAATGGAAGAGCCTGTATATTATTACATTTTTGGGTTTCTTATAGAATTTATGGTTTACTTTATTAAACGTACATTTGGCCAAAGTCGCCCTATTTATGTCTATTTCTGCAAAAAAGATCCAATAAAAGTTACAGTACTTAGTACCTCCCCCCATAACATAACGTTATTTTCATATATACAGGACGTCCCATTTCTTCTAAACACTACGCAACTTCAGATTTTTAAATGGAACATATTTATATATATATGTATATTATTACATTTTTAAGTTCCTTGTCGAATTTATGGTCCATTTTATTAAACGTACGGTCCATTTTATATATGTCCAAAGTCGCACCGTTTAGAAGTTATTGGACATTTAAAGCAAAAAAAGGAAAACAAATTTTTTACTGAAATTGGAGGTTAGTATGTAAGCCATACTTCCCTTACAATTTATTTCAACCAAAACCGTTTCAAAAAACGTACCATGCCATTTAAAAAAAGTCTCAATGGCGTCACAGCCGTGACGTAGATGACGCAAACATTTTATACGCTACACCAAAGAGTGCCTAGTTTTAAAACAAAGTTGACCTATTCCAGGGTTTTTTGAAATTTTCTTTCATAACCATTTTACTAATTTTATTCACGTTAACCTGGGACACACAGTGAATTTTTTTTTGCAAAAAAATACATTTTATTTGAATCTTTTTTTTCCTAAAATAAATAGAAATAGGAAAAGTGTTGTAACAGACAGATGTACAGACGGACAGATAGCTGAACCGACCAATTGCAATAAATGGCGCTTAGTCTTAGATTAGCCTAATTCATCAAGATATATCAAAATCTCACCCCCAGAAATTTTTGACGAATAAGTAAATGTTGCCATGTTGTTAAACCTGGATTAACTCCACCTCCATCAACTTCCTTGGTAGGCAAAAGGGTATTTCTCATCAAGTTTTGTTGACTGCAAATCCATTTGTGTCCACAATCCAACATAGTTTAAGTTTCGTTTCTCCCTCAATTTTCAGGCTTTAGGTAACTGGGATTCATCAATCATCAACAAAAATAAATATATTTTTAAGTTAAATGAATTATGCAACATTTTCTAATATAAGTTTAAGTTGTTCTCGATACACGATGACCCAATAGTGAGTTATTTTACGACAAATATTTACAATCGTTATTTGAGACATTACTACTACTGTAGAGATATCACTAATTAAGATATACAAGCTAACGTAACTAAGATTACGTACGCAGTTTTGCGATTTTCGCTCATCCGATTGCATAAACTTCCGTTTACGCGGCGGTTTTCCCTTTGAGCAACATCTGATGACAGTTTGTTTTGTTTTTTGGACATGGTTTTTGACACGTTTGAAAAACAAGGTATTTTTCTGTTTGGTTTTCTAGGTTAGGTCAGCTGTTAAACATAAATAACGGCTGGTGGGGGCAGTGAAAATTTAAAATCAACAGTAACTGCATGTTGTTAATTATTATTGATTTTAAAACAGTTACTTGAAGTTAACAACAACAGTAAAATATATACCAAATTAGTATGTATGTACATGAAAATACTAAACGATCTTTGTATCGCGTCCCGAATTTAGTGCAACTATCACGAGAGTTCCATAAAGGTTACAGACCGATAACGGTCCGCGGTGCATTCGAGAACGCACCCGTTTGTTTTTTCCTAGCAAACTCTCTGACGATGAGGGCAAACCCTCGAAAACACTATTAGTTTAAATATGGAGATAAAATACGGTTTTTTAATAAATAAGAATATTACAGAACCATCTAGCGGCAGAAAAGTTGATTTTTTTATGAATAAGTTTCCCGTCTAGGTTTTATCTATGGCTGCATCATAGGTTTCATAAAAAAATATTTGCTATTTTAGCAACTTTTACATTATTTACACCGTTTAGAGAAGATCGGGAAGTTAGGTGAGAGAAAGTCGGGTGAGTGGTCCACACGCACTCATTTACTTTTTCCAGACGTTGTAGCTATTTAGAGCGACGACAAAAATCGAGCAAATCTTTAGATATTTGTTCCTGAGGATGATAGTCAGGATGCTTTATTACCTTTTAGTACGTTATGCTCAGTTCCATTTATGCAAACTATCTCATGTTTTCAAATTCATTGTAAAAGCATTATTAATAAATAATATATACGTGTGTTTATATTTCATACACATAATGCTTTTATTGCAGGTACGAACCTGGACGTCACGATGGCGGCAAATGCGTGTACAACAACAACGGCGGCTATGTTGTCTTCTCGGCAATGTTTTCCTTTTTCATTCCAATGATCATTATGTTATACGTATACGTCCGGATCTCGTGCATAGTCGCTCAACGACACGACCACTTGTCGCACATAAACAGCAGGACCAGGGTAAGCACACTGACGACCTTGGCGTTGGCAAAATTAAGTAACACTTTTCAGAAATTTCAGAAGCTTGTGTTGAACGCGAAGGACGAGTCAGAACTGGACAGGATGTCTTCCGACTGCGACGACCACAACGTCAATATCAAGTGTACCAGGTACATTAGCCATTTTAATGCACGGTAAATGTCCAATTTTATTTCATTTCTATTTCTATTGTTTTCTAATTTAGCTTCTAGAATCGAGAACGTAATCGGTAGTTAATGGGTATTTTCTATACTGACGTGGTTTATCATTATACTCCAGTGAATCTGTTTGCGGAAAAATCAGACAATGATGATTAAAACACACATGATGAATACATATTTTTGCGAACATCCGATCCGAAAAATACATCAAAAATCAGTTTCAGGGGTACATAAACCCTAAAACTGATACACTGAATCATCCCTCGAATTCACATAGTCTTTATGGTTGTATTTTTCTGATTAAAGTCATGCATGAACCTTTACCAATGTAATGCAGATATGGATTCTGGAGTTCTATGAATATACTCAAGTTGGCATTTTCTTTAATGCTATAGTTATTTCCCTTTTCCTTTTTCTAAATCTGTCACAATAATTTCTATTAAGAATTTGAATCTAACCAAATATGCCGTTAATTTTGAATCATAACACATTGCCGGTTTACGGTTATCACCATTCATATGCATGATAAGTAAAGAAAATGTACAATTATGTGGTAACTTACAATATGACCAATGGTGAAATTATCGCCATCAGGTGATATCTTCCTATCCACCCTCATAGAAATATAACAAATTAAAATAAACATTTGCAAATTGGCTGTCCGCCTAAGGTGAGATAAGAGGGAGGAAAATGGATACAAGAATACTGATAAAAGGTACATACATCAGTATCAAGTAAAATCAATATTGCCAAAAAAGGTGGATAGATACCATATCTTTTGTGGTATCTATCCACCGCACAGTGGGCCAGAATCCTAGAAAAGTGGCCAAAATACAAAAAATTCAACTTTTTAATATCTTCCTGGAATTATTATTTTCTTATAAACAACCCTTCACTCTACCTGGGGTATAAATAGTACCCTTAACTGATGCCCATTTACTTAATGACAAGCAGTCGAAGTGACCATTTGCAGTGTAACGACAGTGTTTTAGTTGATTTTTTATGAACAATTTCGATAAATCTATACATGGAACATATTATTCAAAGTAAGTACCTTCATATAATACCAGTACAGCATTCAAATTGCATTTTATTTGGCAGATTTTAATTATTCATTTCTTGTTTGCGTATTTCTTAAACTAGCAAAGTTCTAC